>CAWUFW010026203.1:0-35804 GCA_963921515.1 Calotriton arnoldi | reverse complement strand
AATCAATTTTTTATTTTTAATCATATAATGTTGTTTAATATGCTATTAATTATTTTTAACTGTTTTTGTACTGCTGTACATTTAAGGTTGTTCAAAGTTCATTATGAACACGAGCATTGACTGTGTGATCGTTTTGCTTTCACTTGGGCTTCTGCAAAAGTTCTGCAGTACCTCTATACATTTTAAAAATGATATTTACACAAAATAATATTTTTTTCTTAAACTATGGATAAAGGGTTTCATGTCTACTTATGTATTTTAATGGTATATGTATTAGTATTGTAACTGTAAGTTGTGTTTGTGAACTATACAGGTACTGCAATACTACTAAGATACTTCCTCAGTACTTTTGCTTTAGTAAAAATGCATTTCATTGGCTTAGACCTCAATGAGTCAGAGGCAACAGGAGGTGTATACTCTTAATCGCCGTTCATTTTGATATCTTCAAAAGTGAAGGTTGCAGTGGCAGTTTCTGGTAAAGGGCGTTGGGGCTCCACCCCCTTTATTTTCATCCCCCCAGCGTCGGCATTGCTAAAGTTAAAAAAACACCTCTTTAAGTCTATTATAAAAAAAAAATGTACACACGTTTGTTGGGGGCAGGGCAGTTGATGTGCTGACACACTGCCAGCGAGTCCGATACATTCCTAAACTTTCTGCCTCTGGGCGGGCCCTGGCGCGAGTCTAATGTATTTGCCGGGCGGATGAGCTCACATCCCTGAGGTCTGTGAGGTCATCAGCTCGGCAAAGACATAGACTAGAGCTCCAGTCTCCACCCCTGATGACGTGTGGGTAAGTTTGCCCCGGGCGCTTCAGGTTGAAGCCCTGTAGCACCGGGGATCCACGTCAGTCAGGGAGAGGAGATGATGGTCACCCCACCCTTTCCCAATTCGTCACAGGGGGCGGTACCTGCCCTATGACGAGTTGTGAAGGGGTGGGGTAGAGGCTGCAGGCAGGCAGGAAGCGCAAATGTCGACTGTGCGCAGTTTGCCATATGGACTTCTGAAGAGACTTTGCAGCCTCGAGGAGGTGTCTGTTTCCTGCGCTGCTAACTTCAGGACTGTGTGGAGGCCGCCATTTGATCTCCAGCACTTCAACTTCGGAGACAGGTCTGAATGGTACAACACCCCTGGAACCTGACAGGCGTCACTCGCACTGGCATTCTAGAACAAGCCCTCAGGAAGGTAAGCGCCATGGGAAAGCTTGGCAGTGCGTACATTTGATTTAATTTGAAATAGAACGAAGTCTTTTTCTGTTTTAGTGCACGTCGTGATTGTTTTTCAGAACACCTTTGTTGAAGTGTTTTTAAGGGAATGGCTTGCTACTGGGACACAACATCCTAATTTAGTATTGCAGGATTTGTAAAAGAGGTCAACTGTAAAGTGTATAAAGGAAGATATGCTTTTTACGACAGAGGGACTAAAAGAATGCCTAAATGGTCTCTATTTAAAAAAAAAAAAGCAACGCATGCTTCATTGCCAAATTTAATGGTATTCGTTTACCCTCATCGGGACGATGGAAATTGAAGTACTTCTTGCTGGTATTCGTGCCATGCATGGAATGCTGTTGGCAAAACCTGAAACTCTCGCATCAATCTTGTTTTTTGTTTTACTAATAAATATTTCCTCTATTCTGTACAGCCGTTTTCAATTTATCATATAATTATATTTTGTTTGCACAGTAATTTGTGACTGCTGGACGGACCAGTCGCACCTGTTTGCACTTTGTCCTTAATGGGTTTAACTATGTGTCGGTGACTGGTTAATAGTAGGGTATTGTGCTGGCGAAGGGCCTGTGCTCTGCAGCTGCCCTCACAGTCCAGCTGCTTCTGGAACCTGATGTTTGATAGACAAAGATGAATACGAGGACAGGTCACAAACCTTATGTCTTCTTGCATTTTTCTGTAATGATGACAGTACTCTTTTTGGTCGTCGATTCATCAGTTTTACGGTACTTTGCATTTTTCACTGTCCTGTTTTGAGTCTGAGGCCTATTTAATCATTTTGTTTTTCAATCGGTATCTTTGCAAGTAGAGACAATTTGTCTGAACAGTTTCCTGGTTGATGTATACTGTAAAGTGGCACCAGGTACTAAAGTCACATGCAATGATTGTTTTATGTTTAATATGTTTCATTTATTACATGCAAATATCAGGAAAATGCGATTTGAATGGTGTCAATACTTCTTACTGGGACCTAGGAGAAGCATGTTTTCATTTCCCATAGTCCAGAATGAGTGTTGGCAGGAAAAACAGGAAATCCAATTGCACAATTATGTTGCTTGTCTAACACAGATTGGAGCAAACACATTTTGCCTTGTATATCACAGAAAGGTTTTTGCACCAGAGTAAAACTGAGAAAATAGACTGTCTACTTGGGACTAAAGATATAAAACACTCATTTTTGCTTATAAATCATTTAATAAATGTACTATAAATTTTAGTAAAGAAGTCTTACTCTGTGTATCATGTTAAGGATTTGAGGGGACCCGGGCAAGACATATTTGGGTGCCCCTGCATTGAACTAATTTTAATTTTATCACCCATTTCCTGATGATTCAAGTCAACATATTTTCAGACCGAACTGAATCATATGTTAGACTTTAACAGTGTCACACAAAAATAGTTCCAAAATGTCTTGCACAAGACCCCAAACAATCCTTAAGATGACATAGGGTAGAAAGACATAGCTAGAGGTAGGAGGAGAGGGAGAGAGGTAAAGATAGAGGAAAAGGGTCAAATAGAGAAATCACTTTCCCAGGGAGGGCCTTGGGAAGATTAAAATGTCTCTCAAATGGACTCGCGTAGTGTAAAACCCCGCCGGTCACTCAATGACGCGTGTGCTGGGGTTGTTGGCGCGTGCCAGGATTGATGCTAACGCAGCCGGTTATGGTTGTTGCTATCAGTGACCATACATTCCAATGCAGACGCCTAGACAGTGATTGGCATTACACATATATTGTATGCATCAACCCATCCTTGTACCAGTATCTAAGGGACATGAGGTAACATGAGGCAACGTTATGGAATTAAGATTACCTTTACGTAATCGTGCATTTCTAATAGATGGTTAAAACATTAAGCGACAGATGGGTTAATTTGCTTGTCTACACCTTTCATATTGATCCATGTGGTCTGTTGTAGTTCCCGGAACAGACCTATTTATCAAATTGCACGTAGCAGACAAAATTTAATACCTTCTCTGAATATTTAAAGTCGAGGTACATGCACAGCTTTTCAATAAGAAAGGCCGGTGTGTTTTACACCACGTTTGTTACAATAGAAGTAAATCACAGACTCAGCCTATTTTGGTTACATTTTCTGTAGCATAGCAAAGGCGGCCCATTGAGTGAAACTCGCATGGGTATAATCTAATGGGCATGCTTGTCTCTGCTGACTGTAAGCAGCACCCTCCTTCATATAACTCAAACACACCTCAGAGATGAGCACAATGACAACTCTCCATTATGGAGAAGTGCAAGAAAACAGGTCTGGTTACTAAACAAATAATCAGCATAACACGTCTTTAAGTGACACCACCATTCGTGTATTTAACTGTTTTGTATTGCACTGGCTTGTGACATGAAGCAAGTTTGATGTTCTGGCTTGTGTCCTTGGTTTAATTGTGTAAGCTCCTCCCAGTGCGTTGGTGTGTGCAGCGAGACACAGAATGAGAGAAGAAAATCAGTGGCGTAGCAAGGGTGTCTTGAGCCTCAGTGCAAGTAGTGAAAATGAATACGCTTCCTCAAGTAACGTCACTGAAACAAACAGCATGACAAGCTTTGCTCTGGACATTATTTTTTATTAATCTAAAATCATTTGAGACACGGTCCATACTAACGAATTACGCAGTTCATGTTTTTTTAATAAAACTGGCTTTAGCCGATATTTCACTGGCTGAGATGGCCCACATATCCCTGGTTTAAAGGTGCAATGCTGTTCGTCGGCATGTACATTTAAGCACCAGTTTTTTCTGGGCACAATTTGTTTTATTTTTGAGTAGTTAACATTCCACCCTGAAAGTATGATAAAGGCACGAAATGGACCTAGAATTGCTTTATTAACCTTCCTGCTTTCTCAAATTTGCTTGAAAATGCACCATTTGCCCACTCTTTTTTCAAAAGTTTCTTGGGGGGAAAACCCCCCACAGGTGATTCAGGCTCGCTCGCTACGCTCGCTCACCGCAGTGCAGTACGGCAATTGTTTTACGCTCACCACTTTCAAATGTCACCAGCCGCCACTGGAAGGTTGTGCTCTTTTCAAGAGGAAAACTTTTCTGCTCAGAATCCAACTTGCAGTTTTTGGAGAATTGCAACGGCTGAAGAAGAAGGTCCTATACTACTGGAAGAGAAGGAACAAGAGATGGAATGGAAGATGCAGGAGGGGGGAAAAGAGATGGATCGGAGGAAGAAAGTGAAGGATTCCATTGTGTTGGTTTTTTTCTCATTGCCACCTGTTAGGAAAAAGGTGAACTCCAAACTGGTAACCTGTAACCTATGCAACAAAGTTATATCCCATGGGAATGTGAAAGAGTACTCATTCTGGAGAAAAGTAATGAGAAAATTCCTGAAGGCAATTCATTCCATCGAGTTGGTACATGCCGAAATAAGGAGTCCAAAGGCAATAGAAGAGGCTCCTTCAACACCTTCAACTTCTTCTGCATCATCAGCACCTCCAACACCACCCACTGTATCTGTCCCTCCAGGGGCACCTTCTGCTCTCTTCTGCCCCATTAGCATCTCTAATACCACCCTGTGCATCTGTCCCTTTATCGGTACCTGCTCTTAGGTGCTGGCCCCCGCTGGTTTTCTCCGCGCTGGGCACTTTCTGCCGGTTTCTCCCCGCTGGGCACTTCAGGACCACTACTCCCAGCCTGCACAGCGCGAGGACGCGCTATTTAAACTGAACGCCGGCCCGTGGCTTGTTGTAGCTGCTGGCTCCCACTGGTTTTCTCCGCGCTGGGCGCTTTCTGCTGGTTTCTCCCCGCCGGGCCACTTCAGGACCACTACTCTCAGCCTGCACAGCACGAGGACGCGCTATTTAAAATGAACGCCAGCCCGCGGCGCGGGACACATGCGGTGACGCGCCCGGGCAAAGCCCAGGCCAAGGGTGGGCCCGTCCACGCCGGTCGGAGCCCGGAGGAGGCTGGGATGGGCCCCCCTCTAACTTCAGCGCAACTGACAAGTACTGTTTCATTCTGTTGAAAGTATGTTGAAAAGAAGGGTCTTGGGGGACAAGAACACAGGAGGGGTAGGTTCGACCTTGGACTCATTCTTGATTAGAGCGGCAAGTGTTCTTACACACGAAATAGAGCTAACTGAAAGGCGCCTATCAATGGAGCCGCATCTTTTTCCTCTGGGGGTAACTCTTGATAGATCTAATGAAGCTCTATCAGCCACGCAACCACCCTCATTATTGATAACATCATCGGATCTCCCACCAGGCCAAAACGGGTCTAGCCCTCCAAATTCAAGCACTCAAGCCACACCAAGGAGGGGGACAGAAATCTCTCCCGTAAATACGCCCCAAAAGGAGCTTACTCCTAAACCACCGGCTGAGCGTACTAGAACAGGGGGTACTACAAACACGAAGCAAAAGCAACCCAAAAACACTTGTGTTATTAGACCTAAAGGCCCCGAAACTAGGGCGACGAAAACTAACATTATAACATCAGCCCCTATAGTGTCGCACAGTCCATCATTACTCCAAGTACCCCCAGATGAGTCCTTCTGGACTGAAGTGACTAAAAGGCTGACAGCTATAATGGATCCCATTCTAACTAAACTGTTTCAAATTGAAAATAGGCTGGCCGACCTAGAGTCACAGAATTGCAAACTAATATCTCAAGCCCCCCCTTTAAGAGACTCCATTCAGGAAATACCTAGAGGCAGTAATTCAACTCAATTGAATAAAGGTCTGGAACCATCTACATCAACCCTACAGGCTGTTAATATCATTGCCTCAGCACTGCCCCTAACAGGTACTCCCAATATAAATACATCGCAGGACACTCAAAATCTCCAAGAGAAGAGTGAAAGGGACTTACTGCGGCAGGCACCAACAGCCCAAGAGGAATTAGGAGGGACTAAACAAGCATCAGGTTCCTGCGAGACGTATACAGGAGCATTAGACAACCAATCGCATCAATTTCTTCATCTTCCACCAGCAGCAGCTCCACTGGTATTGGTCTTGGCGAACGTACCTCCCCTTCGAGAAAATCAGAGTGAACCCACAAGACAGCTAATGGACAAATGTCTTCATTGGCTAATAGCCAATCGCAAGGGTTCGCAAATGAGGAGTTATCAACTGACCACAAAAATCATCATGGCCAGGAGAGTGGACTGGGTGGGCTGCACAAGAACATCTTTTACTGGTGACTGTGTGGTTATTAACTTTAATAATGCTTATAGGGGACCTTCCCTCTTCGATAACCTTCATAGATTCTCCCCAAGGATTTTGCAGATTATTCCCCTACCACTGGATCATTTTTATAACCAGAGTGTAAAGCCACATAGGGATTATAGGATCAGCAGAATTCCAGTATTTGCAGGCCCGAAAGATAACAAAGGCTCCAATACTAGCTTAGGGTTCAGGCTGCAGAACAGATTTACACCTCTCTCAGATCTGGAGTCGTGCGACTGACTAAATCCTCCACCTGCACCATCTGGGAGAGAATCTACTTTGGTTTTCCCGGTGTTAAAGCTTCAGGCGAAACCATCAACCGCACTAGTTTTAGAGAGGCCTAGCTTAGTAGCAATTCCTACTCCAAGCAGTCAGGAGAGTGATACGAGTATCGCACTACCGCTGACCACTGTAGAGGAAAGGAGGCCCACCATGGCATCCTGGAATATAGCAGGAATAGCCTCTAAGAGAGGACATCACAATTGGCAAGTCCTGTGGCAGTCATTGGAGATTATATTTTTCCAGGAGACTTGGACCGTAGACCCAGTCTTTTTTCATGGGTTTTGTAGCTTTCATACCCCAGCAATTCCATCGGCATCTGGGAGGGCGAAGGGGGGGCTACTAACCCTAATTGCAAACATTACGTCCTACCAACTCAGGCAAGTTGGCTCTATGAATAGCCACTTTCAACTCTTCCAAATTGTTAATAGAAAAGAGGACACCTGGTTAATCAATTATTATAATAATGACTTTGGGAGTAATATGAAGGTAGTGGGCCGCGGGCTGGAGCACATGGTGCTCTCAAGAGGCCCTCCCGTGGAGGGGTGCCCTCAAGAGGCCCTCCGTGGAGGGGACCGCGGGCTGGTGCACATGGTGCTCTCAAGAGGCCCTCCTGTGGAGGGGTGCCCTCAAGAGGCCCTCCCGTGGAGGGGGCCGTGGGCTGGTGCACATGGTGCTCTCAAGAGGCCCTCCGGTGGAGGGGTGCCCTCAAGAGGCCCTCCGTGGAGGGGGCCGCGTGCTGGTGCACATGGTGCTCTCAAGAGGCCCTCCGGTGGACGGGTGCCCTCAAGAGGCCCTCCGTGGAGGTGGCAGCGGGCTGGTGCACATGGTGCTCTCAAGAGGAACTCCCGTGGAGGGGTGCCCTCAAGAGGCACTCCGTGGAGGGGGCCGCGTGCTGGTGCACATGGTGCTCTCAAGAGGCCCTCCGGTGGACGGGTGCCCTCAAGAGGCCCTCCGTGGAGGTGGCAGCGGGCTGGTGTACACGGTGCTCTCAAGAGGCCCTCCCATGGAGGGGTGCCCTCAAGAGGACCTCGTGGATCATTATTGTTGTCGGTATTATTATTATAAACTAATTGTACATAGAAAATTTTATTTAAATGTACATTTTCTTGTTTATAAAATACAGACAAATTAGCACTATATCAGAAGAGTGGTTTCCTTATTTTTATCATTATCATCATTATTATTAGTGTTGTTGTTGTCGGGTGTGGTGTTGTTGTTGTTATTGCATTCTAGCAGCACAACTCAGATCTTCACACACAATGCCACCTACACATTTCCATCCGGGTGAATACCGGAGCAGCGTGTTGTTACCCCTTCTCAAAGTGCTTCGAGAGCATCATCAAGCTTGTAAAGCACTGGTGTAAACCCAGCTACAATACACAGATCATGTTATCGCTACTGTTACTATCTGCAGCATAGAACTGGCTCTCGGTGCTGTGTTTCACACTGGCGCATGCACTTCACGTCGCTTTCACTTGTTGGCGATTCCTTGTGACTTCCTGCTTCTGCATCGGACACACGCGCCCCAAGGTCCCTTACAATGTGTAACAAGAGTGAGGGCCCCTTTCATCTTGTACTCAGGGGGACTCCTCAAATTTCGGGCAGCCAAAACTCATTATTGAATGCCTATGCACCTCCCTCATGCCTCCCCCCCCAAACTCAGCCGACTTTAGCGCCTCTGTCTGCTCTCGGTGAGCTGTGAAATCCACACGGTGCAGTCCAACCTCTCCTGCCCTGCCTACTCTTACCATTCCTGCCTGCTCCCAGATCGTTTTCAGCACCTCTGCCTGCTCCCTGTAAACTTCCTGCACTCAGGATTACTCCCTTCCAGCATCCCGCAGTACCACTGCTTGCTCCCTGTGAAAATCCTGCATACGAACAGACTCCCCAAAACCTGCCTGCTTCTAGCATCCCTGCAGCACCCTTGCCTGCTCCCTGTGAACAGCCTGCATAGGAACAGACTCCTCCATACCTGCCTGCTGTAGTGTCCTCCGGCAAGGTAGCGGTGCAGTCTACCCGCGCTCGAAGGCTTCACGCTAGCGCTGGCGCGTGTCGTCACGCGCTAGATATAAATAAAGGGGCGTGGCCCGGCTCCGGCAGTCGGGACCATGCGGCGAACTTAATGAGCCGTGTCCAGTATTCATTGCGGCCGCAGCGCTAATTAAATGCACGCGCACGGCCCCTATCACACTGGCGACGAGGCGGTAACGAGCCCAAGTGCCTCAAATTGATGTGCTTTGTCCCCTGGAGTGGTTTGGAGCCTTTGATCTGGGCCATACAACCACAGGGGAGCCAACTGCTCTGCAGAGGCCTGCTGTGTGCTCCTGGCAGGTCTGCTACTTCCAGTGAAGACCCCACAGCCCCTGAGAGTGCCTGGAGAGAAGAGGGACTTTTCCCTGCACACCCTGCCGGAGCCCACGCACATGGGTGTGCCCCAACACCCAGGGAAGGAGGACATCACAGTGAGGCCAGCACCCACAGGCTATGAAAGGAGGACCTGACTGCGCCTTCGTCACCCTCGGCTAGGCGGCTACTACCAAGCCCAGGAGGTAGGCAGTGCACGTGCCGCGAGGAGTGACTGCGACTGCGCTAAGATGGCGTCAATCCCAGCCATTGAGCCCTTTGTAGTAGATGGCGCTCCCTCATCCCTCGCCCCGCGGTGGAGGGTCTGGACTGACCGTCTCCAAATTTACTTTGAAGGGGCGGGCATAGCCCGGGACAGACGCAGAGCCCTACTCCTCCATCTGGGAAGCAAAGATATCCACCGCATTTACAAAACCCTGGTGGAGGCCACACCCAAAACATATGTGACGCTGCTCAACGCCCTAAATGCGCATTTCGAGCCGATGGCGAACAGGGACTATGAAAGATTCATCTTTCGCCAGGCCAAGCAAGAAGCAGAGGAGTCGTTAGACGCGTTCCACGGGCGTTTGAAAGAACTGGCCAGCACGTGCGGATTTTGAGATGAACAGGAAGAAATCTGAGGTCAGATAATACAAGGGTGCTACTCGTCCAAACTCAGAGTGAACATCCTTCAGGAGGATGGCAAGTCTCTAGCGGACATCCTCACCCTGGGCCGGTCAAAAGAGCTGTCGCAAGCCAGGGCATCCCACATGGAGGCGGCCCTCCACCGACCCATCAAGACGGAACAAGTCAACTCGGTGGAAAAGGCGAACGTGGCGAGGCCCAAAGCGCGCCAACAATCAGGGAAAAGACAGCAAGACAAGAAAAGGGAATGCGGCTACTGTGGAGACACGCCCCATCGCATGCAAGACTGCCCAGCGAGAGGGAAGAAATGCAGTGCTTGCGGGTGGATGAACCACTTTGCGGCGGTATGCCGGTCTACAAAATCACGGAAAGAAGCAGCACAGACAGTGGCTGAAGTACACAACAGTGAGGACATGGACGATGACGCAGGAGACTACCCGGTCCACTATGTATTCGCAGCAGACCAACCACGACGGAAGAGACGACGACTTCCAAGGTGCCGAATCAAGATCCATCACCAGGATGTGAGAGCCACCATAGACACTGGGGCCTCGATCGAACTAATGGCTGCCAATGTGTACAATCAACTAAGTCCACGCCCGCCGTTACGTGAAGCAAGGATCAGGGTATTTGCATACGGGCAGAAAACACCCATCCCACTCCTGGGATGTTTCAAGACTGAGCTGAGACACCGGGACCTCAAAATCCCCACCACAGTGTACGTGACCAAGGAAGGAAGCGGAATGCTAATAAGCGGACAATCCGCAGAAGAGCTGAAGCTAATCTCATTCGCCATGGCAGTACAAGAGGAGGAAATAGAGGCCATCATGGAGGAGTTCGAAGACGTCTTCAAAGGCATTGGATGCCTGAAAGGGAAAGAAGTCTCTCTCCACATTGACCCGTCAGTCCAACCGGTGGCGCTGAGGCACAGGCGCATTGCATTCCACTTGCGGAAGAAGGTCGAAGAAGAGCTAGAAGCACTGGAGAAGCAAGGGATTATAGAGAAGGTCAGTGGACCCACCCCATGGGTGTCCCCGATCGTAGTGGCATGGAAACCGAAACAGCCAGGGCAGGTCTGCATCTGCGTTGACATGCGCCTTCCAAACGCTGCGGTGAAAAGGGAACGTCACCTAACCCCCACCATTGACGACATCTTAGGAGAACTGAATGGTGCAAAGTGGTTTTCGAAGATGGACCTACGGTCCGGCTATCACCAACTGCCACTACACCCGGACTCTCGATACATCACCACCTTCTCTACGCACGTCGGTCTCAGGAGATACCGACGCCTCAATGTCGGGATCTCGAGTGACGCGGAGGTGTTCCAAAACACCATCCGGGAAGTCCTCAGCGGGCTCCCGGGAGTCTTGAACGTAAGCGACGACCTACTAATATACGCATCGTCGATGGAAGATCACCACCGTAGACTTCGCGGGGTTCTCCAGAGGATCAAAGAGTCCGGACTGACCCTACACAAAGAAAAGTGCCAGTTCTTAAAGAACAAGACCAGCTTCTTTGGCTACACGTTCTCCGACAAAGGAGTGGCCCCGGACCCCGACAAGGTGCGGGACTTCCAGGAAGCCCCAGCACCCTCCAACATCTCGGAAATAAGGAGTTTCCTAGGGATGGTGAACTTCTGCGGGCGGTTCGTCCCAGACCTATCCAACCTCACAAAGCCCCTCAGGGAACTGACGAAATCCACCACCACGTGGCACTGGGGCCCCGACCAGGAACAAGCCTTTAAGGACACCAAAGCAGCCCTGTCGGCAGACACCACACTGTCGTACTTCGACCCGGCCTGATCCACCAACGTCGCTGTTGACGCCAGCCCATAAGGGCTAGGAGCCGTGCTCACGCAGTTACAAGGAAATGGAGAGTGGGCCCGATCGCATACGCGGGGTGCTCCCTGACAGACACGGAACAGAGATACTCGCAGATAGAACGAGAAGCGATCGCCATCCACTGGGCCTGTCGGTACTTCCACGTCTACGTGTACGGCCATCCATTCACAGTGTCCACCGACCATAAACCCCTCATCACCCTGTTTCAATGGTCAGCATCCAAGCCTCCCCCGAGGATCGAAAAATGGATCCTTCAGCTGCAGGGGTATGACTATCGAGTAGAATACAAGCCAGGCTCATCCAATCCGGCGGACTACCTTTCAAGACATCCGAGGGCCGCCACCAGAGCGGAAGAAGAGGATGCCAAAGACACTGAAGAATATGTCCGGCTCGTATCGGAAAGATCCCGACCACTTCCCATGAGTCTTGAAACCATCGTAGAAGCCACCCGGGTCGATGAATGCCTGCAACTGGCCATACTAGCGGTCCAATCGAATGACTGGCGCCCCATTCAGTCCACCATGACCAGACGGACGCCGCAAGCAAAGAAAAACAAAGAGTCGGCTGAGGGCCAAGGTGTGGTTCCCAGGGATGGACCCACTGGTTGAACAAGCGGTCAGAACATGCTCATGGTGCCAGGTATCAGGCCAACCAGATCGCCCTCACCCCGTCATCACTGAAGAAAACCCCCAACGGCCATGGGAGTGCGTGAGTGTTGACTTCGGACACCTCCCAGATGGACGCTATGCCATGGTGATCATCGATGACTACACGAAATACCCCGAAATCGAGATTGTAGGAAGTCAGATAGCCACAGAAGTGATTACAAAATTCGAGAAAACCATTGCAAACCATGGAATATTCGAAGTGGTGAAGACGGACAACAGCCCACCTTTCGATGGACAGGAATTTGCAGATTATCTCAAGGCCTGGGGAATGCAACACCGGAAAGTGACCCCGCGTTGGCCCCAAGCAAATGGGGAAGTAGAGAGGTTCATGCGCACTCTCAACAAAGTAATACGCATCGCGCATGCGGATGAATCACCACTCGAGAGAGCTATATACAGCTTCCTGAGGGAATACCGTTTGACGCCCCATCTCACGACTGAGGCAGCTCCGGGGCCGGCAAGCATGGGCTGAGTAGTGCGAGACACCATCCCACATCACCCAAGCTGGACCCCGTCTCCCATTGACGCCGCAAAGGTCCTAGCCAACAGGACCAGCCTGCTACCGAGCCTCACCGAGACGCACCCACGGACCCTTCACCTGCCAAGCCTGCCGATTCACCTGCCCCCGGACGTGCACCACCTCCGCCAAGTCGAGCACCAGCAGCAACCACCTGAAATGCATCCTGTTGAACACCCGCTCCGTCCACAGGCACGCCGTGGAACTCTGGGACCTGCTCGACGCAACAGCACCGGACGTCGCCTTCCTCATCGAAACCTGGATGAACGCCTCCTCAGCGCCCGACATCGCCATAGCCATCCCGGACGGATACAAGATCACCCGGAAGGACCGCGTCAACCAGACGGGAGGAGGCATCGCCATCGTACACAAGAACACCATCCGCATCTCGACTAACTCCGACGAGACCTTCACCGCCGCCGAACACCTACACTTCCAGATACACACTGACCCCAAGACCACCCTCCGAGGCACCCTCATCTACAGACCCCCGGGACCACGCACACTATTCAGCGAAGACATCGCAGACTTCATCAGCCCGCACGCCATGCCCTCCGCCGACTACATCCTCCTAGGGACCTCAACTTCCACCTGGAGAACAACAACGACAGAAACACCACCGCCCTGCTGGACAACCTCGCCAACCTCGGACTCAAGCAACTGGTGAACACGCCCACCCACTACGCCGGCCACACGCTTGACCCCGTCTTCTCTTCCAGCAAGCACATCTCCTTCAGCCACGCCACCGGACTCCACTGGACCGACCACAGCTGCGTCCACTTCAGCTTCAGAAAGACTGCGACCCACCACCACCCCCAACAGGCTCCCCGCCGGAGCTGGAGCAAGATCACCGCCGAGCAGCTCACCGCCTCCCTCAGCCAGAACACACCCACCAACACAACGGACCCAAACGAAGCAGCCAGCAACCTCGCCAAGTGGCTGACCGCCTGCGCCGATGACCTCGCACCACTAAAAACCCTCCCAGCAGACCCGGAAGCAAGAAAACCCCTTGGTTCACCAACGAACTCAAGGAATCCAAGAAGAACTGCCGCACTCTCGAGAAAGCCTGGCGACTCGACCAGACCACAGACAACAGGACCGCCCTCAAGCACGCCACCCGCAAACACCACCAGCTGATCCGTGCCACCAAGAAGTCGGCACTCAAAGAACGACTGGACAACAACGCCCACGACAGCAAGGAACTTTTCAGCATCGTCAAAGAGTTCTCCAACCCCAGCGCCGGAAACAACGACATCACCCCTCGCAAGACCTCTGCAACTCACTCGCCGCGTTCTTCCACCGCAAGATCACCGACATACATAACAGCTTCGACGCACAGACCACGCACCCTACCGCCGAACCAACGCCCGCCACCACCACCCTCTGCTACTGGACCCCGATCAGCACCGAAGACACCACCCGCACGATGAACTCCATCCACTCCGGATCACCAACCGACCCCTGCCCACACCACGTCTTCAACAAAGCCGACGCCACCATCGCACCCCATCTCCGGGACATCATCAACTCCTCCTTCCACACCGCCACCTTCCCGGAGAGCTGGAAGCACGCCGAGCTTACCGCCCTCCTGAAGAAACCAACGGCGGACCCCACCGACCTCAAGAACTACCGTCCCATCTCGCTCCTTCCGTTTCCGGCCAAAGTCATCGAGAAGACCGTCAACAGACAGCTTGCCGCCTTCCTCGAGACGAATGGATCCTCGACCCCTCGCAGTCCGGGTTTCGGGCCAACCACAACACCGAGACCGCCCTTATCGCAGCCACCGACGACATCAGAACCCTAACCGACAACGGGGAAACAGCAGCCCTCATCCTCTTGGACCTCTCCGCGGCGTTCGACACCGTCTGCCACCGCACCCTAGTGAAGCGCCTCAGCAACATCGGAATCCGAGAGAAAGCACTGGAATGGATCATCTCGTTCCTCGCCGGAAGAACCCAGAGAGTCCGCCTCCCCCGTTCAGATCCGAGGCCACCGAAGTCATCTGCGGCGTTCCACAAGGATCTTCACTCAGTCCAACCCTCTTCAACGTCTACATGAGCCCCTCGCAGCCATCGCACGCCAACACAACCTCAACATCATCTCCTACGCCGACGACACCCAGCTGATCCTCTCCTCACCAACGACCCCACCACCGCCAGAGCCAACCTACACGACGGGATGAGAGACGTCGCCGACTGGATGAGGAACAGCCACCTTAAACTGAACTCAGACAAGACGGAAGTCCTCATCCTGGGCTCATCACCCTCCGCCTGGGACGACTCTTGGTGGCCCCCAGCCCTGGGCACCGCGCCCAAGCCAACGGACCACGCACGCAACCTGGGCTTCATCCTGGACTCCTCCCTGTCGATGACCAGACAAGTCAACGCCGTCTCATCTTCGTGCTTCAACACCCTGCGCATGCTCCGCAAGATCTTCAGATGGATCCCCACTGAAACCAGGAAGACCGTCACCCAGGCACTCGTCACCAGCCGACTGGACTATGGGAACACCCTCTACGCCGGAACCACAGCCAAACTTCAAAAAGACTCCAGCGCATCCAGAACGCCTCCGCACGACTCATCCTGGACATCCCCCGACACAGCCACATCACCGGACACCTGAAAGACCTGCACTGGCTCCCCGTCAGCAAGAGAATCACGTTCAGACTCCTCACCCACGCACACAAGGCCCTCCACGACCTGGGCCCCAAGTACCTCAACGACCGCATGACCTTCTACACGCCCACCCGCCAGCTACGATCAACCAGCCACGCCCTCGCCACCGTACCACGCATCCGCAGAGCCACCGCCGGAGGAAGATCCTTCTCCTACCTGGCAGCCAAGACCTGGAACTCCCTCCCCACTCACCTTCGGCGAACCCAGGACCATCTCACCTTCAGGAAGCAGCTCAAGACCTGGCTGTTCGAGCAGTAACTTACCCCCTCCCCCAGCGCCTTGAGACCCTCCCGGGTGAGTAGCGCGCTCTATAAATGCCGTGATTGATTGATTGATTGATTGACCAGCACCAATGACCACGCCAGCACTGACTGACGAGCCAGAAGGTGGGTCATTCATGTAAGGGACCGAGTTTACGTCAAGGACAGGTACCCCGGGAGCAAGTTCCGGCTTCCGTTTGAACATCAGCCATGGACAGTCATTCGCCGAATCGGCACGATGATAACAGCCAGGAGAGGAACCAAAGAGATCACACGCAACATATCCTTTTTCAAAAAGGTACACGCCGGAACCCTTGACCCGCCGCTATCGGACGACCTGCAAGCCAGACTACGCCAACAGCCAGGGGAGGAAGGAATGGATGGTGACCAAGGAACGATCCCCACGGAAGAGTTGGACCGATCTGACCATGGCACCCCTTCACTGTTTGGAACGCCAGACGGAGCACTGCCAAGTTCCCCTGCAAGACCTCCTGAGGGTGAAGTCTTGCAGGAACTGACCCCGTCATTGCCATCCTCACGGGGAGAACACTCCAGATATGGCCTGAGAAGCAATCCAGCTCCATCCTCCCGCCTAGCAGGGTTCATGGTGTGATGAACCAAGGACTGGAATCCTAGTGACTGGTAACAGATCTACGTATTCAAAGTTTTGTTTGTTGTTTAATAAAGGTTGGAAGGAATGTAGTGTCCTCCGGCGGGGTAGCGGTGCAGTCTACCCACGCTCGGAGGCTTCACGCTAGCGCTGACGCGAGTCGTCATGCGCTAGATATAAATAAAGGGGCGTGGCCCGGCTCCGGCAGTCGGGACCACGCGGCGAACTTAATGAGCCGTGTCCAGTATTCATTGCGGCCGCAGTGCTAATTAAATGCACGCGCGCGGCCCCTATCACACCTGCTTCCAGCATCCCGCAGCACCCCCGCCTACTCCCTGTGAGCAGCCTGCATACGAACAGACTCCTCCATACTTGCCTGCTTCCAGCCTCTCTGCAGCATCCCTGCCTGCACCCTGTGAACACCTTTGACTCAGGATCACTCCCTTCCAGACCTGCCCGTTTGTAGCATCCTTGTCTGCTCCCTGCGGACACCCTGCACTCAGGATCACTCCCCTTCAGACTTGCCTGTTCCCAGCATCTCCGCAGCACCCCTGCCTGCTCCCCGTGAACACCCTGCACCCTGGAGCACTCTCCTCCAGTCCATATGTGCCTGCTTCCAGCATTCCCACAGCACCGCTCTCTGTGAACAGCCGAGTTTCAAAGTTATTTTCACGCTGCTCTGCCGGCTGTCTGCACCCCTCACCTGTACCTGATCCCAGACACTACCCTTGAGCCTGTTGTCTGTGCAGCGTGAACTCCTCATTTCCCAGTTACTCCCACCTGCCATGCCTGCTCCGCGCCTCCTCCCACCACCTCCCCCATCTGCGTTTGCAGGCCCGCAGCCTCCCTCCCTGCGCCCTCCAGAGGGGCCGGAAACCCTGCATGTGCCGCCAGCCTCCCTCGGAGCCAGGCCTGGGTGGGATCGGACTGGAGGACCGAGGCCAGGCATGGCTGCCTCCCTTGAACCCTGCCAAGGAGAGGCAGGCAGAGCGGGGGGAAGCAATGCGAGATGGACGCCCTCAAGGAGCTGAACGCCCCCAAGGGCTCGCCCAACACAGACATGCTCTTCACCCTGCTGGCCCAAAGCGAAGCCCTGAGGACAGGTACCGAAAAAATATCGTCAACGAAAGGTGTCTGGGAGTTTTAGGGGAGGCGGTGTGTGGGAGCGGGGCTTGTTTCAACATACAGCAAAAATGTGTGTGTTTGATCAGATTGTGCAATATGTGTAGATATGGTCACCTTCCCGGCACCCACACATTTACAGAAATAACAACATTTGTAATGCAGATACATGTATCGCCTTTGTATCTGTTGCGCACAGAAAATATAATTATCTGGCAAATGTATAATGTGCGTTTTATAAAACTTTACTAAACTCTTGTGCACAGAAAATATAATTATCTGGCAAATGTATACTGTGTGTTTTATAAAACTTAACCAAACTCTTGTATCACAACCTGTTTATACCTTCTATATTTTGTTTCACATCAGCTACACATGCCTGTAATACCATGGCCCTTTGTCTATTTTTATTTTTTATATTGTTTCTGAGTCTATAACGTTCCTAATTAATTTCTGCGAAATAAAAACATGTAATAAACAAATGAGTTAAAAGTCTATCTAACACAACTACCAAATTCATGTATAAATAGAGGCACATTTATACATTACTAATTGCAAATAACTGTGTGGGGAAGATGGTTAAAGAACAAAGTGAAGTGCTCTGAAGTGGCCTAAAAGACGTGTAGCGCTTTTTAAAACATCAAAAAATAAATATGTCCACAATATGTGTAACACAATTATTAATTGCATACATAAATACAAACAGACCCCCTCGTTCACTCATATTTTATTGTTTTGTTTTCTGGGTATTGACAGGACATAAGAATAGTATTAACTGGTAAGATGTGCCTATGGTGACATATAGTAGGCATAGACAGAAGCCATAATTACTCTGTCTTGAACGAGGAGTCTTATCAAAGATTTGTAGAGGAGCCTTATCCACCCCCTTTTGTTTAAAATGACGCTCTAGTCACTGGGACTTCGTTGCTAGTCGCTCCCATAACAAATAATTTACCTGCACCCTGCGCATGTCTCTGTTTATTTAATCCACTAGACGAGCAAGAGCTTTATTTAAATGATAACATATTTTATCCTGGTCAAGGCCCCCATCTGCAATGAGACATAATGAAGTGTTTTAAGAATAGAACATACTTTGGCTCTGGAGCTGGCCTGAAATTAGCAATTGCTGTTCCTTGAGGGTTGCATCTTCCACCTTTCCCTCACTCTGTGCAGTATATGATCCAGCAACCAAGGCTGTTTCCTCATTTCACCCTTGTGCATATACCTCAGTAACACACGGCTTAGTTCAACAAGGGAGAGGCAGGGATAAGGCAGCAGAAACAAAGAGGGCTCTAAGGAGACATAGGCCTGGACTTTACCCCAGCAAGAAGAGCAGGAGCTTGTAGCGTCTCTCACTATGTGCAAGGTTACCTCTATTCATCTATTTCATTATGCTGTACTCTCAAACAAAGACACGTGAATGGAGATGGATGGATGAATGGATGGATGGATGGATTGCCAGTGAAAATAAATGTAACCCAACAACACTTTATTTTGAGCAGGTGTATTAATAAAGGCACATTCATGCATGTATTAATAGAGTCCAAAGGTCAAATTCCATGGTATTACAATAGTACAACGTAACTGACCTAAGAAAACTGTTTCACAGATTGCACTATACAATGACTTCACAAAGGAAAACGGCTCTGCTAATGGTCTTCAGGCCTTTTTCGTTTGATTTAATTTTAATGCACGGATTTAACCTAAAGTATCCTGGCTTCCTGTAAATACCTTTTGGATATCTACTGTGGATGGCAAAGCAGCTGTGTGTGTGTGTTTTTTCTCAAAACAAAAATACTGCACTCCAGGATGATAGTTAAAATTCACCTATTACTTGAATTCAGCAACATCAAAATACATGTTTCGACCGAGGTCTTATTCACATATGTGTGTCAGGATGCAAATTTACCATATTATTGTTAATATTTGTATATATACACACACATATATATATATATATATACACATATACACACACACATACATATATATATATATAAATATATATATGTGTATATATGTGTATATATGTGTATATATATATATATATATATATATATATATATACACACATACATATATATAAATATATATATATTCATTGAAAAAACCATAGGTTTCAGGGACGTTATAGTTAGTAATTAGCATTTAAAAAACCTTAGAAATTCACTGAAAAAAACCATAGGTTTCAGGGACGTTATAGTTAGTTGGACATTTCACACGTACAAAACCAGAGAAATTCGGCCGTTATAGTTAGTTCAACTAACTATAACTCACAGTATATTGCAAAAGAATTTTATTCTGTCTCGGCACGCACAGCAGCGGGTGCAGGCGTGGGCTGAACCAAAAGCCCAAGTTCAATTTTTTGACAAAATATGCTGCACTCGGTAAATCCGAACTGGGGAAGTTACCACTGAATCTGACATAAGTGAAGGCGAAGGAACGGCAGTTCCAATGTGTCAGTTAGGACAACTTTTTTAGAAGAAATTAGATAAATGCATTTAGATCAGACAATGGCGAGAGGAAGAGGCAAGGGAAGAGGAGGAAACAGAGAACATGGCAGAGATTTAAAATCTTTTGGAGCACCAGAAAAACAAGAAGATCAAAATGTAAGAAGACAATATCCCCTACGGAAACTGAGCAAAAAGAAGTAACAAATGAGAATTTAATCATTAATCTCTCCGAACACATACTAACAAATGAAAAAAGTACATTACTTAACCAAGGACTCTCCTTCTGTCCCGAAAGCCACTTTGCTTACACTAAGACAAGAATTGATCTATACAAATATGTTCGTAAACTCAAATATGCAAAAATGCATGCCAATAAAACCGCAAAATTGACACACCAAGTCAAACTTGAAAAGCCAACAGTGCAAAAAGTTGGTCTAACAATTGACCAAATCCCAGATCTAAAAACTATGTTTAATTTAATGTACAACCTCAATGAAGAAGAAATGACAGAAGGTCAAATCTTGAAGAAATTGTTAATAGAAACTGACTGACACACTTTTAGTGGACTCAAAAGCAAATCCAAATTTTGTCCATCGTTATCACCTAGTAATGAATTCGATCTCTTCGCAGATGCTATCACAAAATAGTTAGAAAGCATGCCCAAAACAAGGCATCCAGAAAAGAATGAAAATCTCTCCCTCAAAGAACGTGTAGCTCTAAAAAAAATAATGGATAATGACAACATAATAATTAAACCTGCAGATAAGGGAAGCAATAGAGTCTTACTCAACAAAAGAGACTATATTAAAGAGGCATACAGGCAACTCAACAATACAACTAAATATATAAAACTTCAAAGCAATCCCATTAATCAGATGACTGTGGATCTAACTAAGAAACTAGAAACTTGGCATAATTTGAATTTAGTTAATGATGAGGAACTCCAATTTCTAACAAAGTAGTATCCAACTATTCTGACAATATACTTCTTACTGAAGATACACAAAACACTTAACAATCCTCCAGGTAAACCGATTGTCTCCTCCTGTGACTCTCTATATGAAAACATATCGAGATATGTAGTCCAATACCTAGCACCAATTGTACAGAGCTTAAGTTCGTATATAAGAGACACAGAAGCTTGCTGGAATACCAACCATAGATGTAGTATCATTATACACATCAATTAGACATGAAATTGGATTGCAGCCATGCACATATGTTTTGAAGCAGAGACAAATAACAGAGCTACAACACTCAGAGATGATAGAAATATGTCTGACCAATAATGTTTTCCTTTTCAAGCACAAATTGTTCCAACAACAGTTTGACACTGCCATGGGCATTTCCTTTTTACCGAATGATGTGAACATTGTGATGAGTTGGTGGGAAAAGGAAATTGCATGGGGCACAGAAAATCAGAAGGATCTAGAAAACATAATACAATGGGTCAGATAAATTGATGATCTATTTATAATGTTGAATAGAACCAATGAGGACTTCATGAAGTATTACATTAAATTGAACCAAAACAAAATAGGGTTACCATTTACATGTACAACACTAAAATGTGTATTACCTTCTTGATCACGCAAGTATACATAGATGAAGGGCAAATACACTCCACCCTATTTAGAAAAGAAACTGCAAGAAAGAGTATACTTCATGGAACAAGTTTCCATCCACGAACACTACTGAAAGCATCCCACATGGAGAATTTGTCAGAATGAGACAGAACTGCTCAAAAGATGAAGATGCAGAAAAAAAGATTGCAGAAACAGTATCAAGATTAAAAAATAGAGGACACAAACAAAGAGATCAAGAAAATTGTGGAAAAAGTCCAGAAGAAATCATGTGCAGAAACTTTGGTGACTAGGAAAGAGAGACTAGTGATAAGTCAAAAACAAGAAGCTCCAAGACTAATAGTAACATATAGTAAAGAAAGTGCCAGAATTGTTAATATAATTAAAAAACTACTGGCATTTCGTCTCCAATGATCCAGATATAGGAGCTTACTTAAGACCACAGCCATTGGATACTTATAAAAAGACCAAATCACTGAGAGATCACCTGGTACAGAGTCATTTTAGGAAGAAACCGAAAAAGAACTGGGTACTGGAAGAATGAAATGGCTTCACAAAATGCAGTAATTGTAAAGCATGCAAGATTGGGATAAACACAAAAAGTACAACAGATAAAGATGGAAGGATAATTGAGATAAAACAAAATATCAAGTGAAGTACGAAGTTTGTAATCTATGTAATACAATTCAATTGTGGATTACGATACATAGGAAGCACAACATGCATGTTAAAGAAAAGAGTATTAGAACATGTAAGAGCCGTAAAAAATAAAGACATGAATTATGGCACTTCAAAAAAAAATATGGCACAATGCCAAAATAGTGACTGGAAAGCAACGCGTTTTTTTGGCTTACACACAATTACACATAATGAACGTGGCAGTGACAGAACAAGGAAACTGCAACTACTAGAACCTGGCTACATTAAGAGATTAAGAACTACTACTCCAGCGGGCCTGAACAATGACGAGGAGTGACATCTACATTTATGAAAATAATTGGATTATCAACAAACAAAATAGAAGATGAAAAGACTGAAGAGAGTTGTGTATAAAAAACGAAATGTAATGTAGTACCAATGAGAGACAATCAAATACACTTCAAAATGATGAATATGAGTAAATGAGGTTGCCAAGTGTCGTATCAAAAGGGGTACTCTACCGATGTGGAAAGTTAGACTGGTGCATTCAGTGATCACTTTCTGTTAATCCTCAACAATCATAGATATATGCTATTACAAAATCCATTGTGATTCACCTCAATAATGCACTACATAACTACAACTCTTATGTTTTTTCACCACAGCCCTAGATCGGTACTAGACCGACACGAAATACAAAGAAAGACTGCTTTCTATTGTAATTGGTTAATGCTCTTTTTAGTAGAATACACATGTACTGATCGTGTAGATTGCTAAAATGGGACACAAATAAAACGATGGGCCTCCCTATCTGAAATAGCAGGTTTTATGTTTTTAAAGTACGCAAAAATGTACCATAAACTACAATGCCCACAATGTCTCATTAAAGGCTAATGTGGTAGCAGTATAAAAGATGTATGGAAGAAAGACTCACCTACAGTGAGAAAGGCCCTGTGAGGCCGAAATGCGTTGGTGAAGTGTTAAATGTTTTGATAAGAAAATAAACCTTGGATACTTCAGATTTACTGAGTGCAGTGTATTTTGTAGAACAAAAACAATATATATATATATATATATATATATATATATATATATATATATAAGTTATATATAGCACCTAGTTACCATAGGAAATGGATTTTCTGGTTTTCTAACAACTTTGCCTCTCTTTGATGAATCTTTATGAAACATTCAAAAAATAAAGTTTGTTTACCTAAGCTCTTTTCTGGAACGTTTTGGGGTCATCTATCAAGTGAGGGACTAGAAAAGGGGGATCCCGAAACACAAATTCCCCATTCAGTTTCCATAGGGAATTTTAGACATCGCTACAGCCAAAATGGCGAAATGGAATGACACCACATTTGGCAGAAAGCTAGATCTTTACCAGGAAAATGTGCTTTTTGTGATTTGGTGTCAATTTGTTCCATAGTTTTTGAGAAATTATAGGTCAAAATGTTTAGATACATGGGTGCTTGGGTCTGCCGGCGTCCCACAACAGTCCCACAGGCATGCAACTTCAAATACTAGAGCAATTTGAATTTGAGGGTTTTTTCCCAGTTGATCGCCTTACTCCTGCGACAGTGAAAGGCTTCCGAAGAGAAATGTTGCAGCCACCATTACAGAAATTGGGGACTCGGTTCCTGTGTCTGGAAAATTTAAATAAAATAGATATAAGGGGCCAGGGTGAAGGTATCCTAACCCACTGGACCTTGTGAGGGTGGTTTCCCCACGGGAGCCAGCATGACCCACTTACTCACGCATGAGTCCCATGAGATCAGAAAACAACTAAAAACAACTAGAAAAAAAGTACGATATGAGTGTCTGTGGTGGGTTGGCTGCACATGGGCAGTTGGACCCAAAGGCAATGCACAGTGGAGGGTGGCTACCTCAAGAGGATTGGGCAGCAGGCCAGGCCCTGGGTCCAACCCTATGCCGTGCATGGTAGGGGCTGGCATATTTACTTATGTTAATAATATATGACTTTTCGTTACATAAAACCTTAGAAATTCTCTAGAAAATGAAATGTTAAAGTAAAATTATAGTTAAGTGAAAATGCAACTTTAAACAGTAACATTTTAAACAAAAAAAATAGAAATCATTTCAGTCAAGCAGTGGATTTCCTGATTGATAAAAGGCTCAGAGGGCCGCCTGTCTTTTCCACAATCCATTACAATGCAAGAGACTCAAGTATGCAATGCAATTTAATGACAGGCTATGAATAAATAAGACATGAACACAGTGAATTAAAAGTTGTGGAACTATTACTTAAGAAACCATTTTTTGTTCAGAATGTTGAGCACCAACAAAGCAGAAAAAAACTGTGTTCAATTGTCAATATTATAAGGATGAAATAGAGGAGTTTTGTTTAATCTTATATCCATTCGCATCCCATTTGTAAAATGTTGCTTGCCAAATGATACCATGGGTGGCTGAAGGAAGTACATATAACATGGGTCACCGAGGTAGGTTTCACCTCTTGGGCATTAAGAGGAGTCCCTGTTCTACTGTGTTACTTGGTGCACATCACTGTATAACGATCTAGCATTCTGTTCCATTTAAATTCTCCTAGATCTTCTGTGCCTTGATAAAGCAGAAGAACTATACCAAACCTACATTGGCTGTCACCATGAATTGGCTGTTAGGTTAGGAACAAATTAAAGAATAAAAGTGGGAACAAATGTGTCAATGAAAAACGTATGAAAAATCTGTGTCACAAAATGTACTCTGCTATGTATGATCCAATGTGTATTAGTATTTGTATTCGATATTCATAGAATATCCCCACTACTTATGATTTTAAAGATAAGATAATGTATTGCTTCACCAAGCAACCCAGTCCCTTGCAACCCAGCCCTCCACACAACATATTCAAATGCTCACTTTCAAGGAATTGCAA
Organism: Calotriton arnoldi; assembly: GCA_963921515.1. Taxonomy (NCBI): domain Eukaryota; kingdom Metazoa; phylum Chordata; class Amphibia; order Caudata; family Salamandridae; genus Calotriton; species Calotriton arnoldi. Next base: position 10,873 of record CAWUFW010026203.1, on the reverse strand, counting down.
ACACAAGGAGATGATGGACGGAGCACTGAAACCTTTCAGGCACTCACACCCAGTCACAGATATGGGTTGAATCCATCATCGTTCTTTAGCTCACTTCGCCACCCCAGTTCAGACCCAGCTATATGCAAATCAGTCTTGACCATCTGCCTCATGGGAACAGTTCAGCCCGAACTGCCAAGCCATGTCTTCCCTTGACCGTAAACAAGCATCCTGGGACCGGTTTCGGGGTAACACCCCTCATCAGCCAGGTTAACTTGAATCCAGTGGCAAAGTGTGCAAGGGACCCACGTCTGGGCATACCCTGCCAACTTAGGGCGAACAAAGCAAACACAAGGAGATGATGGACAGAGCACTGAAACTTTTCAGTCACTCACCCCCAGTCACAGATCTGGGTTGAATCCATCATTGTTCATTAGCTCACTTTGACACCCCAGTTCAGACCCAGCTATATGCAAATCAGTCTTGACCCTGTGTCTCATGGGAACAGTCCAGCCAGAACTGCCAAGCCAGGTCTTCCCTGGACCGGAAACAGGCATCTTAGGACCGGTTTTGAGGTAACACCCCTCAGCAGCCAGGTTAGCTTGAATCCAGTTGCAAAGTGTGCAAGGGACCCACGTCTGGGCATACCCTGCCAACTTAGGACGAACAAAGCAAACAGAAGGAGATGATGCACGGAGCGCTGAAACTTTTCAGGCACTCACTCCCTGGCACAGATCTGGGTTGAATCCATCATTGTTCTTTAGCTCACTTTGCCACCCCAGTCCAGACCCAGCTATATGCAAATCAGTCTTGACCCTGTGCCTCATGGGAACAGTCCAGCCAGAACTGCCAAAGAATGATGATGCTCCGTCCATCATCTCCTTGTGTTTACTTTAAAGGCATTGCCATTTGTGGATGCCAACCCAGCTACTCACAAAGTCCTCGTGCTCCCCTTGAATCCTAGAACCTCAATAGAGAAGTGCTCACATCAATTCTCAACATAGTAAATCTGCCTTCCTCTCTCAAACTTCTTCCCAGAAAATGGGTAAGATTCTTCCACTAGAAAGATGTAAATATAGCCAGATCAATACATGTACTCTCTTCCTCTGCTCAGTGCGCTCTTGCTGCCCAGCTAGGTCAACGCTGCATAAGTACACATACATACATATCATCCAGTTACTGAAAAATAAATACCACCCAGCAGGAGCACAGGGAATTATCAAATTAGCAGTTGCAACACCATTCCCATCGTAGTCAATGACACTCCTGTCTACTCATTCTCTTTAATTCTCAGACACTTCTAGCTCATTGTTCCTCAAACATTCATTACTGTATTATCACTGTTCATGGGATTCCTTAGCACTTCTCTACCCTGATTCTCATTCTACTGTTCAAATTGATTCCTATCTCGATAGGCATCTTCAGATCTCAACGGCTGTCTTTTACATGCTGAGTTCCACAAGGATTCATCCTCTCCCCTGTAGTACACAAACTCCATATTAAACCACAATGGCGTGTTACATTGTCAATGTTAGTACACCATGGAAATCATAGCATATATTTGGGGCCTCATTTACAAGAAAGTCCTGCAGCATGGCACCACAAGCCCTTTGGCTTTGAAAGCACATGGATGCGTAATATCTACAAGGATATGGCGGATCTCTTTGCCCTCCCATGCACTGATGCACCATTTACTGTCATGCGCCTACCCAGGCACCCTTGACCATGGTGCAAAGATGCCTGCTTCATGGGGCTGATTGTTTATGTGCAGGAATTTGTCCCTTCCGGCACATAAACAATCTGAAATGGCGTTTTTCAACTTCTATGTGTGCTGCATTAGCACACATAGAACTTGCAAAACGTCATTTTTTTGATGATTGTATATCCTGCATATAAACAATCAACAGAGGTGATTTCCTCGTTCTATGTGTGCTGCAGAATGCAGCAAGCATTGAAAGAGGGAAAAAACGAGGAGAAATGAATACATTTCTCCTCGTTGCGCCTCCCTACGCCGCCCCTCGGGAGGGGTAGCATTCAGACGCATTTCCACGCTTATTATTTATCATAAATCTGGAAATATGTCAGGTTCCATGGGTGTTGCATGTGAACACCCACAGCAACACTCATGGATTGCCCCTTTCACACAAAGTGCTGTGTGTAAATGGGCCACATTTACAAGGACAGGAAAAGCCATGCAGGGTGGCTTTTCCTGTCCTTGTATATTTGGGGCAGCAAAATGCACTGCCGGTGCATTACAAAAAGTGACGCACTGGCGGTGCAAAGGGTTTGTAAATAAGCCCCTTGGTTTCTCTGAGTAATTCAATATTTAATGCATTTTTACTTTTACTCTTTGTACCTTAACATTGGAAGAGCAGCCAATAAACTACAGAACTGAAGACAATATTTCGTAATGCTTGTGCAATGTCAACAGCTCTTTCTGTCTTATCTGTAGGTGACATTTCTTAATACTATTGCTCACGTGTGATGGTCATACTCGCACCTCTAAAATTTTTGCTATGTCTTAGAGATGGAGAACATAACTGAGGATGTCCTACTCACACAGCCAATGTTATTATTACTCACATTTCATGAGCATCTTGAGGGTGAGACCTGTTTCAGAGCTGTCACCTAATGCCAGACCTCTTTAATTCCTGGTTGTGACCTTCATACAGACTGTAAAGGGAAAAATTAGTCCAATAAAGACAAAAGTCCCTATCACAAGGAGGCTTGTTGCAGCATTACACTGAGCTTTGGCAATTTTTCCACAGCACAATTACATCACTAGATCCCTAGTCTGCTTTAACCACTGGCAAAAATAGAGCATGAATTGTATTTTGTTAAATATAATTACAGGCCACTTGAGAGACACTTGGGGAAGACCAGAAGGTGATGGAAAGAATGATTGAATATTATTCTCAGTTACTAGCAATATCTCGGGCTGCATTCCAGCCCATCGTTTTTAACCCACTGTGCCATTCTAGACAGAGACCAACCTTATGTAAATCCATCTTATCCATGTTCCGACAGGAACAGTCTAGTGTGAAATGCCAGACTAGGCCCCAATGAGATGTGAACACAAGCAACATTGGACAGGTTTCAACCTATTTAGGTCTCATCAGTGAGGTATATCTTTAATACTATGTCACACTGAGCATGGGACCCATCCTGACCCCATCCCCATTCTTGTCCTCTGACTGTAAAACATTAGGGTGCTCCCTTTCTTTCTTGGAGGAATGGTCATTTCTCCCTGAAATCTGGGCTGCTATAACAGGAATAATTTGTAGCCTGATGAGGGAGACCTGATGCATTGGGAGTCCTAAGGTGTAGATAGGCTGTGGAGTGGAACAACTGTCCCAAGCCAGTAACTTACTCAGATCAGGGTGTGGAATGTTCTGCTATTCCAAAGACCTAGCCAGGGTCTGTAGAGCTGTTTCATCAAATGTTCCTTAACCATCTAGCAACTGACTGACCATGAGAAGGCAGTTAAGTGGTTCAGCTCCAAAATATGTACCATCCCTCCTCCCTCTCATGCACCTGAAAGCCCTGTTCAGACCTAGCTCCCCATCATTGATACATCTGGTGTCACACCTTGTGAGAAAGTCATCCTTTTTGCCCTGATAACCCCCATTTTTTTGAATGATACTGGTGGTAATTGATTCTGATTGTGCCCTGGGCTCTGCTAACCAGACCCAGGGCCAGTGCTCTGCGTAAAAGATATATGGTAATTAGGTGTAATTACAGTTAGTATGACAACCTACCTGTAATCCCCTAGTATATGGAAGGGCATGTAGGTTCAGAGGCCCAGCAGATTTAAGTCACTTACGTGTGCACTGCTGTGTTGCCTGCTGTCATTTTAAAGGCAGCCCTGCTTCGCAGGCTGCTTTAAAAAGCAAATTATATGCTAATTCGTTTTTTGGAATTAAAGCTACTTCCAAAATCTCAAGCTACCTTATTTTTATATAAAAGTAATCCCTAAGCCCTCCCCTAGATGCCCCAGGGGTAGAGTGCCTTGTCTTTCCCAGCAATGTAGAGAACAAAGATAATAAGACCAGTTGCATTCTCCCAAGAAATAAACTCACACACAAGAGCAACTGGAATGTTGCGGAGGAGGTCCATCCTTGCACCTCAGGGGTATCCACAGATATTGGAATAGACGCCTCACTTACATATCATGACATGCTTCATCATCGGTGCCTATTCACACCCTGGTAAGATGATACCACCAGGGCAGAATTGACCAAAGCTGGAATGGGAGTTCGTTGTTTAGAACAAACTGGATAAGCAGGGATCCAGATGTGGGGTATAACGTTAAAAGTACCTGCAGGTATAACCAAAAGATTTCTTTATTCCTAGGGTACCTGGGGCACAAATAAAATTATATTTTGAGGTTGTTTACTGAATGACTGTTCAAATAACCTCAGAGATTCATGCCAACATGTTTCGGCCCGTGCTAAGAGCCCGTTTGGGTCTGGGGCCTTCGTCAGGGCTTATCAGATGTATCCCTGCCTTTCTATCTATGCACACCATGCACACTCGTGTCTTCACTTTTATTTCCTGAGGAGTTTCCTCTTTTGGCTCATGTGGTTCTGGAGGGTGGTGCCACCCTAAGTTGGCAGGGTATGCCCAGACGTAGGTCCCTTGCTCACTTTGCCACTGGATTCAAGCTAGCCTGGCAGATGAGGGGTGTTATCCCAAAACCGGTCCCAGGATGCTTGTTTCTAGTCCAGGGAAGACCCGGCTTGGCAGTTCGGGCTTGACTGTTCCCATGAGGCACAGGGTCAAGACTGATTTGCATATGGCGGAGTCTGAAATGGGGTGGCGAAGTGAGCTAAAGAACGATGATGGATTCAACCCAGATCTGTGACTGGGGGTGAGTGTCTGAAAAGTTTCAGCGCTCTGTTCACCATCTCCTTGTGTTTGCTTTGGTGCCGTCTTATTGTCACACTTTCGTCAAAGTTGTTGCACCGCGGGACTACCTCTTGCTGTCTCACAGACCACCGCCGGCTGACAGTCCTGATGAGTGCTGAGGTTAGACTGGTGGAATGCACATTCTCCACACCTAAATGCTCTTTTACAGTTTCCTCTGCAAAGGGAGGTGTTGGTTACTGTTTGGTTATTGAACATAAATTACAACTACCCAGTGTGATATTTTACATTAGGGTCTGAATACACACATGGCTTAATGCGTTGATACATAATAACAGTATCACATGGGGTTCATACGATTCCTCTAATACTAACATTTTCTAGAGTTAGGCAATGAGGCTGTTTGAAATTGGGGTCTCTAGTTGGCAGAGGTATGCACCCTCTCAAAGTAGGGCCCACAATACTAGTCAGAGGAAGTCAGTCACACACCATAAATTATCCTTTGCCTACCTTTTGGTGTCTTGGCACTGAGCAGGTAGGTCTAACAATGTGTAAAGTATTTGTGCAACACAGCACATAGTAACACAGTGAAAACACCATAAAAACGACTTCACACCAGGATAGAAAAATAGATTATGATTTTATAAATGAAACAAGACCAAAATGACAAATCTGGGATATGAATTTTTAAAGAATAAAAATGTCTGTAGCACCTATAAGCAATTAGTGCCAATGGGGGTTATCTGGTCACACTGGACCGGGGCAAAGTCAAGAGTTCAGACTGACCGCAATAGAGCAATGCCCGAATAAAGGAGCCACGCAGGCCTGCTGAACACAGTACCTTGATCCTGATCTAAACAGCAAGATGCACGAGACAGCGGCATCACACCCCAGATACTGCAGACCACTAGTTTGCATGGCAAAATTCAATATATTGCTCCCCGGTGGGACCATCAAGTCAGTATCACGTTGGTGACCTACTGATGTTTGATGTTGTGAATCATTCATATTGTACAAAAAACACCCAGAGAAGGACAATATTGTATAGTGCAGGGTTACTAATCCAATCACGCAATTGGAGTAACTGACATGATCGGCCCACCAGGAGGCAATGTAAGGTATTTTGCGAAGCAAACAAGTGGTCTGCAGTATTTGGGGTGTGAGTCGCTGTTCAAGCCTGTGAACAAGGACTGCGTTAGTAACAAAAAGTAAGACAAAGGATTATAAACCAATGGATATTGCTGAGTTTTGTTTCAGTTTGATTTAATAAATGTGTTACATGGATGAGGAGTGTGTCTTTGTTTGTGGACAATGGTGATATGTTAAAATATATATATGTATGTGTATATTTAACTTTGGCACCATTTGACAAATCTTCATGAAATGTTACCAAAAAAGTGCCCCCGTGATTCTAGTTGTGCATGGAAATTTTCAGGGTGATCCACCAAGCAGGGGCCGAGAAAGATGGGTATGTCAAAAAAAGCGTGTTTCTTATGTTAATTCCCATGCGGATTTTAGACACGACTACAGCCGGAACAGATGGATGAAATTACACCAAATTTGTGAAGAAAGTGTGATTTTTGTTATGTGGTGTAAGTCCATACAGTAGTTTTAGAGTGATTAAAAGAAATCCAAATGTATATACCTAGGGCGTCTGCAGACAGAATATCGAGTTGGAAATGTCGAACTACAGAAATATCAAGTCCTAAATATCGTGAGTCAGAAATATCGACAGCAATAATATCGTGGTCAAGAATATCGATTTTAAGGTAAGAAATATCGTTTTAAAAATATAGAAGTCATTAATATAGTTTGCCAAAAATAGTTGTTTAAAATATCGATTTTTTAATTAGTGTTATGAATTTTAGCATACATTTTAAATGTATTTGATGCATTTTTGGTATAAGAATTGTTTATGTTTCTTAATATATGTGTTAAATTGTTAGTGTTATCAATTTTGTTTTAATAAAATTTAGCATTTTTTAGTTCCATAGCAGGTTGTGGGTTTATAGGGGAATAGGGTAGGAAGTAATTTAATTATAATAAATTCATGATTATTTTTAATTTATTGATATTCATTTAAGTGAGATGATATAATATTAATTGTGGCAAGTAATTTATGATTGATTAATTATTAATAGGTTAATTAATATTAATTAATTATTTGCTAATTAATTATGGTAATTGTGTATATTTTTAGGTGCGGGTTGTGGGGTTTTTAGGGGTAAAGGGAGGTAAGTAATTTATTTTTCATTAATTAATAATACGTTGTTAATTAAAATTAAATAATTAATTGAAAATTAAATATGGAAATTGTGTAAATAATTTTAGGTGCGGGTTGTAGGGTTTGTAGGGGTAATGGGTGGGAAAGAATGTTTTTTTGATTAATTAATAATTAGTTGTTAATATTAATTGATTGAAAATTAATTATGGAAATTGTGTAATTGATTTTAGGTGTGGGTTGTGAGGTTTATAGGGGTAAAGGGTGGGGAGTAATTTATGTTTAATTAATTAATTAGTTGTTAATCAACTAATCAATTAATTGAAAATTAAATATGGACATTTTGTAAATAATTTTAGGTGCGGGTTGTAGGGGTTTGTAAGGGTAATGGGTGGGAAGGAATTTATTTTTGATTAATTAATAATTAGTAGTTAATTGATATGAATTAGTTGATTGGAAATTAATTATGGACATTTTGTAATTAATTTTAGGTGTGGGTTGGGGGATTTATAGGGGAAAAGGGTGGGGAGTAATTTATGTTTAATTAATTAATAATTAGTTGTTACTTGATATTAATTAATTGATTGAAAATTAATTATGGAAATTGTGTAATTAATTTTAGGTTGTGGAATTTATAGGGGTGAAGGGTGGCAAGTAATTTATGTGTAATTAATTAATAATCAGTTGATCATTAATATTAATTAATTAATTAATATTTAAGTAGAGTAATTGTTTTTTTGTGTCTGGGTTTTAATTTCATCGGGGTAAAGGGTGGGGAGTATATTAATTTTACTTACTTTATAATTAGTTGGTAAATACTATTAGTTTTCTAATTGAAAACAAGTTTTAATTGTGTAATTAATTTTCTTACAGTGTAATTTTAGTTGTGGGTTGTGGGGATTATAGGGGTAAAGTGTGGGGAGTGAATTAATTTTTATGAGTTTTAATTTGTTTTTTAATCAATATTTTTTTAATTGGTAATTATGTTAATTATGGAAGTACATTTTTTAATTTTGACGTGGGTAGTGAATTGTGTGGTGTTATAGGGTAGGATATAAAAAAACTAAATGTATGCAATAATTAGTATTTTTGTTCCTAAATATTTCCTTAATAAAAATATTTCTTTGTTTGAAAATAATTTTTTATTAATACGTTTTTGTTATTAATATTTTGTTTGTTTTTAATTTTAACTGACTGGAGTGGGAATATTAATTATTACCCCACTGCAATCGAACACTTTCCCTACTGTTGCATTGATTGGAGTGGGAATAGTACATTTTATCCCGCCACTATCCAACACTTTCCCTACTGTATCACTCACTGGAGTGGGAATAGTAATTTTTACCCCTCTGCTATCCAACACTTTCCCTACTGTTGCACTGACTGGAATGGAAATAGTACATTTTATTCCTCCGCTATCCAACACTTTCCCTACTGTTGCACTCACTGGAGTGGGAATAGTAATTCTTACCCCTCTGCTATCCAACACTTTCCCTACTGTTGCACTCACTGGAGTGGGAATAGTAATTCTTACCCCTCTGCTATCCAACACTTTCCCTACTGTTGCACTTATTGGAGTGGGAATAGTCATTTTTACCCCTCTGCTATCTAACACGTTCCCTACTGTTGCACTCATTGGAGTGGGAGCAGTAAAATGTTATTACTCCACTATCCAACACTTTACCTACTGTTGCACTGACTGGAGTGGGAATAGAAAATGTTAACCCTCTGCTATCCAACACTTTTCCTACTGTTGCACTGACTGGGTGGCAATAGTAAATTTTAACCCTCTTCTCTCCCACACTTTCCCTACTGTTGCACTGACTGGAGTGGGAAAATTAAGTTTAAAGATTTTTAAATAGTTTAATGTTTTAATTTATAATAGAATGTTGTTAATTATTTTTTATGTTATTGATATATATATATATATATATATATATATATATATATATATATGTATATATACATATTTGTAAATTTTTATATCCTTTTAAAATTATAAAATAAATTAACATTAATAGTTTATTAATTGTTTATTGTTTTAAAGTAAATATATATTAATTATTATATGTGTGTTTAACTTTTTTAATTACGTTTATTTGTTATATTTGTTAAAATGTATATTAAGTCTAATTAATTTTTTACATTAATTTTATTATTTAATATATTTAATATTCATTATTTTATTTTATGTGTATATATATATATATATATATATATATACATATATATATATATATTGTTTACAACAGGTTACCCCTACGATGGATGGCACACCCAGGATCACTCCAATTCCAGATTCGGCTCCTTCCTTCGGCCAACGCGTTTCGGGCAGGTAACGCCCTTCATCATGGGCCATATGTGAGAATGACGGCAGTGACACTAAACAGTGAAATCCCTCTTTTATTTCCACAATCAACATGCAGATAACACCCAATGCATTCTATATATATATAAAAATCGATATTTTTGACCTCAATATTTTTGTACTTACCTGTTTAATTATAGGGAGTCGATATTTTTGCATTCTATATTTTTACCTCAATATTTTTTACTTCTATATTTTTTAGGCCAATATTCTGTAGTGAACCATCTAGGGACACGAAGGCTGCGTGAACCCTTCCGATCTTGTGCTGAGATCTGATTGGCTGCCAACACTTCAACTAGGAAGTGTTGGCACCAATCTTTGGGACTTGGCTTCAACCGAGTTATTGAAAAAAATGTTATAAAAAAGAAAAGGGGGCAGGGTAAGAACATACACAGGAGGGACAGAGAGCGCATGAAGGCCCAGCATATGTTCTCCAAATAGTATCTGGGTAACAACAAAGGGTATGAAGTTCCTAAAGAAACAAACAACATAAACAAAAACAGGTTGGTGCTTATAACCTGAGGAACCAAATGGGGGGCGTCTAACTGCACAGGAGCAAGAGCCCTCACACATCAAGATGGGTGTCATGCTTCATCAAAGGGCATTGCTCCTCGCTGGGCCGGTACTACAATTCCTGATGGGCACCCAAAGAGGGCGCTTTGCAGGATAGGCGCTCAAGTGTTGATTGGTGTAGAAGTGAGTGAGTTAAAATAGGCTAAGGAGTACCCTAATAACATTTCTGTTCTGTGGGTCACCTTGTCTAGGTTAAAATCAGAAGTGATGGCTGTAACCAGAGGTGCCTAGATCTCAAAAGTGAAGATGTTTGGTTGTAAGTGGTCTTCACTCTTGCGATCTAGACACCTTTACTATTAAGAGCTGACTCGCAAGTACATGCGTTTTATCGGCAGCAATTGTATTTCCTTGGCTACTTATGCCTATTATTCAACTATACAGTAGTTGTCTAAACTGTTTTATATTTCCTTGACAGGTCATTGTTTTCCCACAACTAAAGGTGTAAATATTTCTGCTACAATTCAATGGTAGTGATTGGATAAATACAGACAGATCAAGCTGTTATGTCCCGTATGGAGGCCCTAATGTAGACCCGTTCATACATGCCCTAAAATGGACGTATTCGTATTTGCCCTAATACGGTCATATTCGTACTTGCCCTATTATGGTCAAAGCCGCATATGCCCTATTACGGTCATAACTTTACATATCCTATTATAGTCATGATTCCTTATATAGGCATAATCTTTCACCTACATTGGTCCTCGCTAGTACACAACGAGCTCTGAGGGCTGAACGTTATCTATCCTGTGGTTTCTGAATACAGCAGGGTTTTTCCCAAACACAGGCCCACACTGTACTCATCAATTATGCATGGCTCTCTAGGAATACACCACCTGCATAATATGTATGTACAAAGTTCACCC
>CAWUFW010026202.1:0-35804 GCA_963921515.1 Calotriton arnoldi | reverse complement strand
TCGCAGTGCACTGTGAGATAGGAACGGATTTTTCCGCTTCCTTTTCTGGTACATAAAAGTCGAATTTTAAGTCACAGTTCTGAAAATGCCACTTTTAAAAAGCTTTTTTTAATCAGGTAAAGGTGCCTGCAAGGCAATTTATTTAAATATATGAAAACATTACTTCACAATATCTTTTAACCCCTTCGCTGCTAGGCCTTTTCCCCCCTGTGCTAAGCCTTTTTTTGGCTATTTGGGGTAGTTTGCGCTTAGGCCCCTGTAACTTTTTGACCACATAAGGTATCCACGCCAAATTTGCGTCCTTTTCTTCCAACATCATGGGGATTCTAAAGGTAGCCAGGGTTTGTGGATTCCCCTGGAGGGGACCCAGAAATTAGCCAAAATACAGCTAAAGTTTTGTTTGGGGGGGAAAAATGGGGGGAAAAAAGGGCTACAGATGAAAGCATCTGGTTTTTTCCCTGCAAATGGTATCAAAAAAGGGGTTGTGGTGCCGAAATCACCATCTTCCCAGCTTTCAGGGCCAAGCAGACTTTTGTCAGAAAACCACATTTTTTTACACAGTTTTGGCATTTTTCTGGGACATAGCCTATTTTTGCTATTTTTTGTGCTTTCAACCTCCTTCCAGTTAATGGTAGAAATGGGTATGAAAGCAATAATGGATCCTAGAAAGCTATACATTTTAGAAAAGTAGACAAAATTCTGAATTCAGCAAGGGGTCATTTGTGTAGATCCTTCAAGGTTTCTTTATAGAAACTAACCGTTGAATATAGGAAAAATTGAAAATTAGTTGAAAAAAACAGCCATTTGTGTCAACGTTTTCACCTGTAACTTCAAATTATGACAGCAGTTTGAAAGCAATATACTGTTGCATCCACTGGACCTTTCTGGTTGTGGGGATATATAGGACTTGTAGGTTCACCAAGAACCCGACGAACCCAGAGCCAATAACTGAGCACCGTCTTGCAATGTTTTTTTATTATGTACCGGATATATAGCAATTAATTTGGGAAAATATATACATGGAAAAATCGGTATGAGAGACACCGATGTATTTCTGAAATTGGAACAAAATATAGAGTTTAGAAACAGTAGATATTTGCACATTTCCGAAACTGTGAGTACCCATACTAGCATGAGAATTATAGGTCATTTTTCAAAATGACTTCTTTTTTACACATTGTCTTTCTTTTGGAAGGCAGAAATGCATCGAAAGTTAATAGGTAATTACAGTTGCTCTACAATTCTGTGTTACCCTAAGTCTCCCAATAAAAATGGTACCTCACTTGTGTGGGTAGGCCTAGCGCCCACAACAGGAAACGGCTCAAAACGCAACGTGGACACACTTTATTTTTACAATGAAAACTGACCCTTTTTTTGCAAAATGCCTAGCTGTAGATTTTGAACCCTCGCTCTGCGGGCACCTAGGGAAACCCAGCAAACCTATACATTTTTTAAAACTAGACAAGCAGGGGAATCCAGGATGAGGTGACTTGACTGGCTCCCACCAGGTTCTATTACCCAGAATCCCTTGCAAACTTAAAAATTTGTAAAAAACCCCCACATTTTTCTCATATTTCTGTGGTGGAAAGTTCTGGAATCTGCGTGGATCCACAAAATTCCACCCACCCCGCGTTCCCCAAAGTCTTCCAAAAAAAATGGCACTTCACTTGTGTGGGTAGGCCTAGTGCCCGCGACAGGAAACGGCCCAAAACGCAACGTGGACACACCACATTTTCACAGTGAAAACGGACCCTTTTTTTGCAAAGTGCCTAGCTGTAGATTTTGAACCCTAGCTCTGCCGGCACCTAGGGAAACCTAGCAAACCAATACATTTTTTAAAACTAGACACGCAGGGAAATCCAGGATGGGGTGACTTGTGTGGCTCTCACCAGGTTCTGTTACCCAGAATCCCTTGCAAACCTAAGAATTTGTCCAAAAAAACACATTTTCCTCATATTTCTGTGGTGAAAAGTTCTGGAATCTGCGTGGATCCACAAAATTCCACACACCCCGCGTTCCCCAAAGTCTTCCAAGAAAAATGGTACCTCACTTGTGTGGGTAGGCCTAGTGCCCGCAACAGGAAACGGCCCAAAACGCAACGTGGACACACCACATTTTCACAGTGAAAACGGATCCTTTTTTTGCAAAGTGCCTAGCTGTAGATTTTGAACCCTAGCTCTGCCGGCACCTAGGGAAACCTAGGAAACCTATACATTTTTGAAAACTAGACACCCAGGGGAATCCAATATGGGGTGACTTGACTGGCTCTCACCAGGTTCTGTTACCCAGAATCCCTTGCAAACCTAAAAATTTGTCCAAAAAAACACATCTTCCTCACATTTCTGTGGTGGAAAGTTCTGGAATCTGCATGGATCCAAACAATTCCACCCACCCCGCGTTCCCCAAAGTCTTCCAAGAAAAATGATACCTCACTTGTGTGGGTAGGCCTAGTGCCCGCGACAGGAAACGGCCCAAAACGCAACATGGACACACCACATTTTCACAGTGAAAACTGACCCTTTTTTTGCAAAGTGCCTAGCTGTAGATTTTGAACCCTAACTCTGCCAGCACCTAGAGAAACCTACAAAACCTATACATTGTTGAAAACTAGACACCCAGGGGAATCCAGGATGGGGTGACATGACTGGCTCACACCAGGTTCTGTTACCCAGAATCCCTTGCAAACCTAAACATCTGTAAAAAAAAAACACATTTTCCTCACATTTCTGTGGTGGAAAGTTCTGGAATCTGCGTGGATCCACAAAATTCCACCCACCCCGTGTTCCCCAAAGTCTTCCGAGAAAAATGGGTACCTCACTTGTGTGGGTAGGCTTAGTGCCCGCGACAGGAAACGGCCCAAAACGCAACGTGGACACACCACATTTTCACAGTGAAAACAGACCCTTTTTTTGCAAAGTGCCTAGCTGTAGATTTTGAACCCTAACTCTGCCAGCACCTAGGGAAACCTAGCAAAACTATACATTTTTGAAAACTAGACACCCAGGGGAATCCAAGATGGGGTGACTTGTCTGGCTCTCACCAGGTTCTGTTACCCAGAATCCCTTGGAAACCTAAAGATTTGTTTAAACAAACACATTTTCCTCACATTTCTGTGGTGGAAAGTTCTGGAATCTGCGTGGATCCACAAATTTCACCCACCCCGGGTTCCCCAAAGTCTTCCGAGAAAAATGGTACCTCACTTGTGTGGGTAGGCCTAGTGCCCGCAACAGGAAACAGCCCAAAACGCAATGTGGACACGCCACATTTTCACAGTGAAAACGGACCCTTTTTTGGCAAAGTGCCTAGCTGTAGATTTTGTACCCTAGCTCTGCCGGCACGTAGGGAAACCTAGCAAACTAATACATTTTTGAAAACTAGACAACCAGGGGAATCCAGGATGGGGTGACTTGTGTGGCTTTCACCAGGTTCTGTTACCCAGCATCCCTTCCAAACCTCAAAATTTGTTAAAAAAAAACACATTTTCCTTACATTTCTGTGGTGGAAAGTTCTGGAATCTGCGAGGATCCACAAAATTCCACTCACCCCGCATTCCCCAAAGTCTTCCGAGAAAAATGGTACCTCACTTGTGTGGGTAGGCCTAGTGCCCGCGACAGGAAACGGCCCAAAACGCAACGTGGACACACCACATTTTACAGTGAAAACTGACACTATTTTGCAAAGTGCCTAGCTGTAGATTTTGAACCCTAGCTCTGCCGGCACCTAGGGAAACCTAGCAAACCTATACATTTTTGAAAACTAGACACCCAGGGGGAATCCAGGATGGGGTGACTTGTCTGGCTCTCACCAGGTTCTGTTACCCAGAATCCCTTGCAAACCTCAAAATTTGTAAAAAAAACCACATTTTCCTCACATTTATGTGGTGGAAAGTTCTGGAATCTGCGTGGATCCACAAAATTCCACCCACCCCGCATTCCCCAAAGTCTTCTGAGAAAAATGGTACCTCACTTGTGTGGGTAGGCCAAGTGCCCGCGATAGGAAACGGCCCAAAACGCAACGTGGACACACCACATTTTCACAGTGAAAACTGACCCTTTTTTTGCAAAGTTCCTAGCTGTAGATTTTGAACCCTAGCTCTGCTGGCACCTAGAGAAACCTAGCAAACCTATACATTTTTGAAAACTAGACACCCAGGGAAATCCAGGGTGGGGTGACTTGTCTGGCTCTCACCAGGTTCTGTTACCCACAATCCCTTGCAAACCTCATAATTTGTCAAAAAAACACATTTTTCTCACATTTCTGTGGTGGAAAGTTCTGGAATCTGCATGGATCCACAAAATTCCACCCACCCCGCATTCCCCAAAGTCTTCAGAGAAAAATGGTACCTCACTTGTGTGGGTAGGCCTAGTGCCCGCGACAGGAAACGGCCCAAAACGCAATGTGGACACACCACATTTTCACAGTGAAAACGGACCCTTTTTTTGCAAAGTGCCTAGCTGTAGATTTTGAACCCTAACTCTGCCAGCACCTAGGGAAACCTAGCAAACCCATACATTTTTGAAAACTAGACACCCAGGGGAATCCAGGATGGGGTGACTTGACTGGCTCTCACCAGGTTCTGTTACCCAGAATCCCTTGCAAACCTAAATATTTGTTAAAAAAAACAAATTTTCCTCACATTTCTGTGGTGGAAAGTTCTGGAATCTGCGTGGATCCGCAAATTCCACCCACCCCGTGTTCCCCAAAGTCTTCCAAGAACAATGTTACCTCACTTGTGTCGGTAGGCCTAGTGCCCGCGACAGGAAACGGCCCAAAACGCAATGTGGACACGCCACATTTTCACAGTGAAAACGGACCCTTTTTTGGCAAAGTGCCTAGCTGTAGATTTTGAACTCTAGCTCTGCCGGCACCTAGGGAAACCTAGAAAACTAATATATTTTTGAAAACTAGACACCCAGGGGAATACAGGATGGGCTGACTTGTGTGGCTCTCACCAGGTTCTGTTACCCAGAATCCCTTCCAAACCTCAAAATTTGTAAAATAAAAAAACATTTTCCTCACATTTCTGTGGTGGAAAGTTCCAGAATCTGCGAGGATCCACAAAATTCCACTCACCCCGCATTCCCCAAAGTCTTCAGAGAAAACTGGTACCTCACTTGTGTGGGTAGGCCTAGTGCCCGCGACAGGAAACGGCCCAAAACGCAATGTGGACACCACATTTTACAGTGAAAACTGACACTATTTTGCATAGTGCCTAGCTGTAGATTTTGAACCCTAACTCTGCCGGCACCTAGGGAAACCTAGCAAACCTATACATTTTTGAAAACTAGACACCCAGGGGAATCCAGGATGGGGTGACTTGTCTGGCTCTCACCAGGTTCTGTTACCCAGAATCCCTTGCAAGCCTCAAAATTTGTAAAAAAAAAAAAAACATTTTCCTCACATTTCTGTGGTGGAAAGTTCTGGAATCTGCGTGGATCCACAAAATTCCACCCACCCCGCATTCCCCAAAGTCTTCTGAGAAAAATGGTACCTCACTTGTGTGGGTAGGCCAAGTGCCCGTGACAGGAAATGGCCCAAAACCCAACGTGGACACACCACATTTTCACAGTGAAAACTGACCCTTTTTTTGCAAAGTGCCTAGCTGTAGATTTTGAACCCTAGCTCTGCCGGCACCTAGGGAAACCTAGCAAACCTATACATTTTTGAAAACTAGACACCCAGGGGAATCCAGTATGGGGTGACTTGTCTGGCTCTCACCAGGTTCTGTTACCCAGAATCCCTTGCAAACCTCATAATTTGTAATAAAAAAAAACACATTTTCCTCACATTTCTGTGGTGGAAAGTTCTGGAATGTTTGTGGATTCACAAAATTCCACCCACCCCGCATTCCCCAAAGTCTTCAGAGAAAAATTGTACCTCACTTGTGTGGGTGGGTCAAGTACCCGCGACAGGCAAGGGCCCAAAACCTATTGAGGCGACATCAAAATTACCTATCACAAAACAACCTGGTTTTGCAAGGGGGGTCCCATGAGTTTTTGGCCCCGGGCTCGGCGGCCATCTAGGGAAACCTACCAAACCCCCACATTTCTGAAAACTAGACACCTGGGGGAGTCCAGCAAGGTATGGCTTCCGTGGGTCCCCCAACATTTCCCTACCCAGAATCCCCTGCAAACCTCAAATTTAGCTGAAAAAATCAATTGTTTCTCAAATTTCTGTGTGGGAAAGTTCTGGAACCTGCGTGGATCCACAAATTTCCCCCCAAACCCAGGTAGTTTTGTAATAGGTAATTTTGAAGTCTCCACAGTACGATTTGGGCCATTTGCTGTTGCAGCCACTATGCCTACCCACACAAGTGAGGTACCATTTTTATCGGGAGACCTGGGGGAATGCTGAGTGGTAGGAAATTTGTGTCCGCCCGGTGATCCTACAACTTCCCCACACAGGAATGTGAGAAAAAATTGATTTTTTCAACAAAATATGAGGTTTGCAGGGGATTCTGGGTAGGGAAATGTTGGGGACCCACACAAGCCATACCTTGCTGGACTCCCCCGGGTGTCTAGTTTTCAGATATGTGTGGGTTTGGTAGGTTTCCCTAGATGGCCGCCGAGCCCGGGGCCAAAAACCCAGGTGACCCCCCTTGCAAAACCAGGTTGTTTTGTGATAGGTCATTTTGATGTCTCCTCAATACGTTTTGGGCCCTTGCCTGGCGTGGGTACTTGACCCACCCACACAAGTGAGATACCATTTTTATCGGGAGACCTGGGGAAATGCTGTGTAGAAGGAAATTTGTGGATCCACGCAGATTCCAGAACTTTCCCACACAGAAATTTGAGAAAAAAGTTATTTTTTCAGCTAAATTTGAGGTTTGCAGGGGATTCTGGGTAGGGAAATGTTGGGGGACCCACGCAAGCCATACCTTGCTGGACTCCCCCGGGTGTCTAGTTTTCAGAAATGTGTGGGTTTGGCAGGTTTCCCTAGATGGCCGCCGAGCCCAGGGCCAAAAACTCATGGGACCCCCCTTGCAAAACCAGGTTGTTTTGTGATAGGTAATTTTGATGTCGCCTCAATAGGTTTTGGGCCCTTGCCTGTCGCGGGTACTTGACCCACCCACACAAGTGAGGTACCATTTTTCTCGGAAGACTTTGGGGAATGCGGGGTGGGTAGAATTTTGTGGATCCTCACACATTCCAGAACTTTCCACCACAGAAATGTGAGGAAAATGTGTTTTTTTTTTACAAATTTTGAGGTTTGCAAGGGATTCTGGGTAACAGAACCTGGTGAGAGCCAGACAAGTCACCCCATCCTGGATTTCCCTGGGTGTCTAGTTTAAAAAAATGTATAGGTTTTCTAGGTTTCCCTAGGTGCCAGCAGAGCTAGAGTTCAAAATCTACAGCTAGGCACTTTGCAAAAAAAGGGTCAGTTTTCACTGTGAAAATGTGGTGTGTCCACATTGCGTTTTGGGCCATTTCCTGTCACGGGCACTTGGCCTACCCACACAAGTGAGGTACCATTTTTCTCAGAAGACTTTGGGGAATGCGGGGTGGGTGGAGTTTTGTGGATCCACGCAGATTCCAGAACTTTCCACCACAGAAATGTGAGGAAAATGTATTTTTTTATAAATGTTGAGGTTTGCAAGGGATTCTGGGTAACAGAACCTGGTGAGAGCCAGACAAGTCACCCCATCCTGGATTTCCCTGGGTGTCTAGTTTTAAAAAATGTATAGGTTTGCTAGGTTTCCCTAGGTGCCGGCAGAGCTAGGGTTCAAAATCTACAGCTAGGCACTTTGCAAAATAGTGTCAATTTACACTGTAAAATGTGGTGTGTCCACGTTTCGTTTTGGGCCGTTTCCTGTCGCGGGCACTAGGCCTACCCACACAAGTGAGGTACCATTTTTCTCGGAAGACTTTGGGAAATGCGGGGTGGTTGGAATTTTGTGGATCCACGCAGATTCCAGAACTTTCCACCACAGAAATGTGAGGAAAATGTATTTTCTTTTTACAAATTTTGAGGTTTGCAAGGGATTCTGGGTAACAAAACCTGGTGAGAGCCAGACAAGTCACCCCATCCTGGATTACCCTGGGTGTCTAGTTTTAAAAAATGTATAGGTTTGCTAGGTTTCCCTAGGTGCTGGCAGAGCTAGGGTTCAAAATCTACAGCTAGGCACTTTGCAAAATAGTGTCAGTTTTCACTGTAAAATGTGGTGTGTCCACGTTGCGTTTTGGGTCGTTTCCTGTCGCGGGCACTAGGCCTACCCACATACGTGAGGTACCATTTTTCTCGGAAGACTTTGGGGAATGTGGGGTGAGTAGAATTTGGTGGATCCATGCAGATTCCAGAACTTTCCACCACAGAAATGTGAGGAAAATGTGTTTTTTTGGACAAATTTTGAGGTTTGCAAGGGATTCTGGGTAACAGAACCGGGTGAGAGCCACACAAGTCACCCCAGCCTGGATTCCCCTCAGTGTCTAGTTTTCAAAAATATATAGGTTTGCTATGTTTCCCTAGGTGCTGGCTGCGCTAGGACCCAAAATCCACAGGTAGGCACATTCCGAAAAAAAAGTTGGTGCCTAGTGGGCTTTCTGCCGCCCTGGGGAGGGGGGAAATCAGGGGCTATTGCCCCGATATGCCCCCAAGGGGGGCAGAAAGACTGTGGCTATTATTTTGGGGGTTGGGGGCATTGGGATGCCCATTCTGGTCAGCCCCGACCCCTGCGTATAAAAAAGCCAGCATATTCGCAGGCGCATAGTGGGCTTTCTGCCCCCCCCAGGTGGCAGATCAGGGGCAAATGCCCCCATCTGCCTCCTGGGAGGGGCAGAAATACTGGAGCATCTTTTTTGGGGTGGGTGGGGGCATTGGCATGTCCATTCTTGGCAGCCCCCACCCCGAACTTTGGAGAGAAAAAAATCCCTGGTGGCTAGTGGGCTTTCTGCCCCCCCGGGGGGTGCAGATAAGGTGCTATTGCCCCATCTGCCTCCAAGGGGGGTGTTGAAAGACTGTAGCATATTTTTGTTTTGGATGGGGGCATTGACATGCCCATTCAGGGCAGCCCCCACCCCTACCTATATAAAAAAAAGAATCCCTGGCGCTTCGTGGGCTTTCTGCCCCCCCCCAGGGGGCAGATCAGGGGCTATTGCCCCCATCTGCCTCCTGGGGGGGCAGAATGTCTTTTTTTTTCTTTGGGGGGTAGGGTGGGGGCATTTGCATGCCCATTCTGGGCAGCCCCCACCCCGGGCCTATAAAAAAAAATCCCTGGCATCTAGGGTGCTTTCTGTCCCCCCGTGGAGGCAGATTGGGGGCTACTGCCCCCATCTGGCCCCCGGGGGGGCAGAAAGACTGGAATTTTGTGGGGGGAGGGGTGGGGGCATTGGCATGCCCATCTTCGGCAACCCCCACCCCTAAATTCATCGGGGGGAAAAAAGACCTGGTGTCTAGTGGGCTTTCTGCCCTCCCGGGGGGGCAGATTGGGGGCTACTGTCCTGATCTGCCCCCCAGGGGGGGCAGAAAGACTGTACCTTTGCGGCAGGGGGGTGGTGGCATCGGCATGCCCATATTGGGCAGCCCCCACCCCTAATTATAATTTTTTTTTTAATTCCTGGTATCTAGTGGGCTTTCTGCCCCCGGGGGGGCAGATTTGGGGCTCCTGCCCCCATCTGCCCCCCGGGGGAGCAGAAAGACTGTACCTTTGCAGCGGGGGGTGGGGGCATTGGCATGCCCATATTGGGCTGCCCCCACCCCTAATTATATTTTTTTTAAATCCCTGGTATCTAGTGGGCTTTCTGCCCCCCCAGGGGGCCAGAAAGACTGTACCTTTGCGGCGGGGTGGGGGCATTGGCATGCCCATATTGGGCAGCCCCCACCCCTAATTATAATATATATAAAAATACCTGGTATCTAGTGGGCTTTCTGCCCCCCCGGGGGGCAGATTGGGGGCTACTGCCCCATCTGCCACCCAGGGGGGGCAGAAAGACTAAATATGCCCAAAATATTTTGGGGGGAGCAAAGGCCCTTGCCCAAGGGGCCGCTCCCCCCTCCCTGGTGCCTAGTGGGTGGATCCCTGCTTGGGGATTGCCCTCCTGGGGCAATCCCCAAGCAGGGATCCACTGGGCATTCTCCCCTTTCCAACGATACCTCTCCCGTCTTTCTACATGCTCAGGGGCTGAGATAGCCCCCTGAGCACGTAGAAAGGGAAACTGAAATGAGCCTCTTGGCTTATTTCAGTTTCGGTTTCACTGAAATGACATCAGCGCGACGTGCGCGCTGATCGTCATTTCAGGGAAACCCGGGGGGGGCCTCGGGAGCTGGGGAAGCTCTTCCCCAGCTCCCGAGGCTCTTTGGGGGTTAAGGGAATCCCTCTGGTGCCCGCACCAGAGGGATTCCTTGGGTAATAGCGTCGGACGCGCGGGAGCCGTCCGACGCACAGGACCACTTATGCGTCGGACGGCTCCCGCGTGTCCGACGCACCGAAAGGGTTAAGAGTACCCAAATAGTGGCCTCAAACATATAAATTATACAAATTAATTCATACAATCCAAAATACGAATAGATCAAAACAAGAAAACAGGTGTATTCTTCATTTTGGTAAAGTTTATATCCAAATAAATATAATTCAAGGGTACAAAAATATTCTCATACACAAGAATGACAGAGATTGATAATCATTCAATACAATGTCTACTTGTCACTCATGTAGAATACCAATTCTGTTCACAAGTTACAAAGAAATTGTGTTTAACATTGAACTACAATTTCTTATACAAAAAAGTTATTTCAACAGTGAAAATGGGTTGACGTTTCGGTCTTGTTATGAATTCATCTATAAGACCATCTTCAGGACAGAAAATTCTTATGTAAAATAAAGGACCCTTTGAAAAATAAATCAATGCAGAACCTTACATTTATTGGTCCTGTAGGGATATTTGAATTTTTGCCATTCCCTTGCTGTCAACCGTCAGCATATGTTAAAGAAACGCAATGTAGTGAGAAGTTTCAACGTTTATCGCACCGTCAAGAATCAGCATATGGTCTTGACGTTTTTGCTATCGTAGAACGCCATCAGTATTTAGCGTCCAGGCATGATTAATTGTTCAGCTTTAGAAAGTTGGTATTTTCTTGTCCTAACCATTTGGTGCTTGCAATTTGTTCCTGGGTCACATGACTAGGTGTAGTTGGCAGTTGGAATTTGTGTATTCTCCCTATACAGCAACACAATGCAGAGTATGGGTGTTGGCAGGATGGGCCATCTCTGGCAAGATGAGGCGGCGGAGCTGTTACCTGCCACACTTGCAATTCAATAGAGCTTTCTCAGCACGCACACAAAGGACTTCACATTAGCCTATTGTGCCTGTAGTCAGGCTGGATCCTGTTTTGAGCTACACGAACATATAAAGTTTTGAAGGCCTCCCTGCATCTGCCCAGTGGACCTGCTGCCAGGAACTGCAACTGGAACTGCCTGAGCCCTGCTGGCCTCTGCTGGAATGAGTTCCTGATCCCCAAGAGGTGTCCCACAGGTCCTGGACCATTGGTGGGGCATCAGTGGAGCTCCTCCCTGAAGAAAGGAAGGAACCCTGAAGTTTTGGGCTCTTTGCAACCACAAATGGGCCCATTTGCACTAAAATCTTGCCACCCGTGCCACCTGCCAAACCAAAGCTCTGGTGAACCCGACTCTTCGCGCTACAGTGACCGCCAGCAATGACCAGGAACGCGAGATCTGCACTTCGCACTACAGCAAAGACAGCCAGGGGTGACTGCCAATGCAAATCTCCAGCAACGATTGTCCATGACGCCTGACATGGTCTTCATGCTACAGCGACGACCAGAGTATGCATCACAGATGGAAGAGTAGAACATATAGAGGAAAGCCACTTTCAAACTTCTTCATTTAAAATGCACACTACTGTGTGCTCAAGGGGTGGAAACACAAGACTATCGACCCATCATCCTTGAGCCCTGAGTGCCACTCAGAGTCATCAGCCTCTGCTGCTAGAAGAGGGTGCATTCCGCAGTCGCACCTTCATTGGAGATTAAGGTAGGAAGCGGCTCGTCCTGCCATACTTGTTTCTCCACAGTGGCTTCACTGGGCTTTTCTCCAGCCCTTCACCCCGGCCTCCCTAATGGCCAGCCTAGGGCCCATCGTCACCATGCAGCTGCTGATGGAGGAGCCTGCCATGGGATTCCCACGAAGCTTCATGTTTGTCATGGTAAGAGGCTGTGGCCAGGTCAGTGGGGGTCACAAGCATTATATTTATTACAGTAGCTCAAGTTTTAAAAGACAAAGATAGCCACTCATTCATTGTATAGAAAACATCACACCACTTTTACCATTCAGATTTTGTATAAATGTATAGTGCTGTAAACCCGGAGATGGGCAAACAAAACCCGTGTTAAGATTGCTTGGATTGACTCATAGTCTGTCCCCGTTCCTCTGTCATCCACTAAAGGCAGATCACCATATTTAAAGCTCATGTATAAGCGACAAACTTCTGCCTTTACATTTTACTTTCAGTAACACTTTGGGAGGTCGAGGTCCTTATGTTTTTTTTGTCTTGACATCATTTAATTTTCAGGTGTTCTCAGTAGACAGTGTGAAGCTGAGGTTCCAGTTGAGATTGTAACCTGATGGAGGTGAGATGCTAGTTCTGTACTGCACTAATACACCAGCGGGTTGAGGAAGGTTTGTGTGTCGGCGGCAGCTGAAGCAGCCACTGTCTTAGGAGTACAAACTTTTTAATTGTGTTACTGACTCCTCTGTGAAGTTTCACGCTCATTTAACACAAGCATGGTTGCTGCTTCTGATTAACACAAAGGAGAAGCAGCAAGGGCTTTTCTCTATTACTAGCATACGGTGTCGAAATTACTAAAGCAATCACTTGTGTAAATACCAAATATATGTACACAGATAAATAAAATTCAAAGAAATTAAGATCTTTAAAATGAGTAAATGAGTGTAGGCCTAAAATGTTATTTGAAACTTGTACCTAAGTTCCTTGCTACATTCTAGCTGGGTGATTTGTAGTCACTGTCATAAATATCTCTACAGCACAATGAAAGTATTCGCCACAGCCCCTGCAAGGAGAGTTGGTAAAAACCAGCTCATTAAGCAGAGCATCAGTTGTCACTTGGGAAATGCAAATGGATGACTGTTAGATTTGTCAGCTTTCGGGTGGTCTTCCTCCAAACCTTTTGCCTTACTCCTCCATTTCTGATGATTTTGTTTTTGTTGGCCTGATGTTCTGTGCACTTTACCACTGCTAACTAGAGCTAAAGTGCTTGTGCTCACTCCCTTAAACATGGTAAGATTGGCTTACACTCAATTGGCACATTTAATTTACTTGTAAGTCCTCAGTACAGTGATACTACTTCACCCAGGGCCTGTAAATTAAATACTACTACTGGGCTTGCATCATTGATTGTGCCATACACTTAAGTAGCCTGTCAAACATGCCTCAGACCTGCCATTGCAGCCTATGTGTGCAGTTTTAAACCGCCATTTCGACCGGGTAAAATTAACCTTTTGCCAGGCCTAAACCTTCCTTTTCATTACATATAAGTCACCCCTAGAGTAGGCCCTAAACAGCCCATAGGGCAGGGTGCAGTGTATTTAAAATGTTGGACATGTACTTTTAACTTTTACATGTCCTGGTAGTGAAAAACTCTTACATTCATTTTTTACTGCTGCAAGGCCTGCCTCTGCCAAAGGATAACATTGGGTAACCTTATTATATTTAATGAGTGATAACTTTCGAATGGGAGTAGGTAGGAATATTGAGTTTGGTGCCTAAAGAATTGTAGTTTAAAAACCTCTTTAATGGTCATGTCAGATTTTAACCCACAATTCTGAAAATGCCACTTTTAGAAAGTTGACAGTATACAAAGTAATACCCCTACACCATAGATTTATATAATGATTGTGCAGGATATGTGACTATTCCGCGCTTCTTATAACCAACACTTGGAAATTTATTTTTGTTATTCTTCATGTGTATCCTCACACTTCTATACCTTTGATGCTCGAATGACATATAAACCAAGACATACTGGCAAACATGTGACGCACAAAGAAAAATAAATGTTATAGACAACAAGACACCTTCTTGTTGATTGTTTTTTTTAAGCTGTCCACAAAGTATATCCCTAAAACAATACAAAACATAATCACGTAAATGCTACTTTAAAACCTAAATGGAGACTTAAATCCTCACACAAATGACATAACGTTTCATTACATATATTGACATTTTTTACATAATACTTCAGTTATCAACAAACATAGGTGTCCAACATATATAGTGCTTTTCATATCAACAGAATAGGAAATGTGTCCAACAAAAGATGGATTTATATCACTGGGGGTGTATTATTTTCCTCCAAGTGTGTGGTCCTCCAGATATTGTGGAACCCAATGTGATCGGGCACGTTTTCTTCAAATATACAGGAATCTGGGAGGTATGAATCCTCTCAGTTTTTGCACTGTGTTTTTTGTGCAGGTATGTATGCCCACAGGCAACACTTAACTACGCTGATGCATTTCGACCTTCTCGGTGAGCCAATTGGTTTAGTGAAGATCTTCCTCAGGGCTGTGTGCTTATTGTTCTTAATGACACTGCATGTGAAACATAAAATGGGAAGGGGGATAATGCCATGTTTTAAGAAAGGTTGTAACAACATCATGTTGATTGCCATTGGGGCCCTAAACCTAACACATACCATGTCTTTGTTCTTTAGGATCCTACAGGTATTACCACGTTGGTGATCCTAGTACAGAAGATACTGCATAAATTGGTGGGGTCCTCCGCGTGGAGTTCAACCTCTGAGCCATGGAGCAGACATACCCAGATTTTTAAGGGATGCCATGGACACCATAAATACCTTGGAAGGTATAGAATTCAATGAAATAACTGACACCTTTGTAACCTTTCACATTGTGAATCTCTACACGAATATCCCTCAAGAATACACCTTGGAAGCCATGGAGTACTTCTGCAACAAAAGACAGCAACTATATGAGGTTCCAACGGAATACATCCTGGAATTGGCAAAAATTGCCTCAAATTTAATTTTTTCCGGTTCAACAAACAGTTTTATTTACAGACAAAGGGTACCGCCATGGGATGCTCCTACGCACCGGAAATGGCCATAATATTTATGGACCTTTTTGAGGACAAATGAGTTTATAACAACATTCCATTCAGAGAGCACATCCATATATGTAAAAGATAGATCGATAATGTGCTGATGATTTAGAAGGGCCTGGATAAAAAAATCAAGGACTTCACCAATTGGTTAAATACATGAAGCCAAGACATTCAATTCTCCATGGTAACCAACTAAAGAGAAATAAACTTCCTTGACATAACTTTGCGACATGAAAACAACCAAATATGCACCTCACTTTACACAAAAGAAACAGACAGGAATTCTTTCCTGTACTACTCCAGCTTTCAACAAAGAAACCTATGGGACAATCTACCCTATTGCCATTTCCTGAGGATAAGAAGGAACTGCTCAAAGAGGGAGGACTACTTCATGAATGCAGGGAAGCTAATCTCCAAATTGCAACAACGCATTTACCCTAAGAAACTGTTGAAACAGCCAATGAAGTGCGGTTGGTGCATCCCACAAGAGAACCTACTCCAACCAAGAAATAAATCTAAGTGCGATTTGATAGTTTGCGTGACAACTTCTCTGGAGTAACAAATTTGATGAAGAACTCAATCAGGAAAAACTGGAAAATCGTTACTGGCTTACAACATTTCAAGGAACTGCCCATGTTTGTACTTAAACCAAATAAGAATATCCCAGACAGCCTTGTCAGATCAAATACCACTCTAAAACCAAGACCCTCACCCTGAGTCCCATGCTGAATTTACCATCGATGAGAGGACACCACAAGTGTGGGAACTGCTCCACCTGTGACAGCACAATTGAGGGGGATGAGTTCACTTATAGACAAGTCAAGATCAGACACACAGAATTTACAAACTGCAATACCAATAACGTTTTGTATTGTGTCATTTGCTCATGTGAAAAATCCTACATTGGGAAAACAAATCAAGGGATATGAAAATGTATTGTTCAACATAAATTGAGTATTCACTTTAAACCCTTGAACGCACCCATAGTCCAACATTACATGGAGAAACACCACTTACTTACCAACATCAAATGGACAGTACTAAGACAAATCAAAGCCACTAACTCAGAACCTATATTGCTAAGACTAGAAGGGCAAATAATATTACGTGCGCGCACGACAGAGAATGGCTTCAATGAACTATCGGAGATAGGGAACTTTTTGGCGCAGTAAGACAAAAGCCCACATACTTGCACCAGCATAAGTAGACGGGGGTCACTCAGTTACACATTCACCACTCTGCGGGGCCAACAACACAATATGAGCTCTATGCAAACACGAAAGGGTAAACACTAATGGGGCAATAGAAACACCACTATGAATCCTTAATATACAATAACAATGGGCCATATGTACAAAATTTCAGTTTTGCATTTCCTAAATAGCGAATCTCAAGAATTCGCTATTTCGAAAATGCAAAATGGAATGTACGAAAATAGCGATTTCCTAATAGCGATTCTTACAGAGTAGGAATCGCTATTAGGAAATCGGTTTTTGAAATGCTAAACCATTCGTTCCTATAGGCCGACGGGAACGAATGGTTTTGCATTTTTAAATGTGCGATATCCTAATAGGAAATTACAAATTATGAAATGCAAAACCAAGGGTGCCTATGGGGCTAAGGCTCCCCTTGATGCACCCCAAAAAAAAGTGGTGCACAGGTAAAGAGCACAAATGCCCTACAGGCATGTGCGCATTGTATGGCACTTTAAAAAAATGCATTTTGGGCGCATTTTTTAAAATTGCACATGGTTACCATTGACTTGGAGTCCATGGTAATAGCATTTCTTAAATGCCCATTTCGCATTGAGGAAATGCTTTGTAAATGTGCTTAGGAAATCGCAAATAGGAAATCCCTATATGCGATTTCCTATTTAGGGAATCGTAAAATGCGATTTCTACTGGGTAGAAATCACATTTTGTGATTCCCTATCTGCCTTTGTACATATGTAAAGGCAATTTAGCATTCCTTAATGGACCAAAATTGCGATTCGGACTGTTAAGAAGTGCTAAATCCTTTCCTACATATGGCCCTATATGACCTAGAAAATGTGATGAATTATTTGTGAATAACCTGTTGATGCAACATGTTAAAGGAGTTCCATATGCACCATGCATACCAGTGAGCTGCATTAGCATAGAGGTGCATAAAAACATGTAATAACTGCATGACCGAAAGATGTGTTGTAGTATATGTTAATTACATGCTGAGACGACATGTTTAAAAAAACTTTAACATATGATGGCTGAAAGATCCAAAGATGTTCTGAATTTTGTGAAATTTTATGTTGTCCTTCGGAGACTACATTACCCATAACACAACTAGGAAGAATGAAGAACAGGCACATGGTGCAATCCTTTATGGAAGCATATTTTTGATACACAAACTTCTTATAATCACCACGTTCCACTTGTGATCGTGGAAAATAATACCTTTTTTATGGAAACAGGTCCTCCAATAACTAATGATCACCCAAACAGCACTCCCTAAGACGAGGGAACCCTCGATTTTATCCGATGACATCCAGCGTGTAAAACTACACCCCTGGGATTCCCTCACGGACGCGCGCGTACTTCTGGCCAAGCATTTACTCATTAAGGAACTCCGGTTAGGGTGACCAACTCGCATGGGTGCAAATTCAGGACGCTGAGTGTCAAAATTCAGGACAAAGTGTCAAAATTCAGGGCAAAAATTCAGGACAGAAGGTCAAAATTCAGGACAAAAGGTACGTTTTACAGAAACATCAGAGGAGGTTGCGAAATACCATATAGGTAAGTAAATAGACACCAGAGTTAAATTGACATGTTTATAGTGGCATAATAATTGCAGGCTGGCAAAGAACACAAAAGTCTTTGCCATTAGCCCTGTCGTCTATTTCAAAATGCAGTGCACCGAGAACCCCATAGCATGGCTCTTGTTTCAGCACTTAGGTTGAACTTAGTTTGTTCTTTATTCATCCTTCTGAACACTGGACAGAATTTTACAATTTTACTGTGAAGTATGTTAGCAAGAACACTTCTGATACGCGCGTCTCAGACAGCTTATGGATTCCACCATAGTTGCAAGGTGTTGTTTTCAAAAGCAGAATGCAGGCACAGACACACCACATGCTGTAACTGCAGCATGGGCCATTGTCATTCTGTCTGAGAGAATCGGCCACAGGCAGAATGACAATGGGGCTAATTGACAGTCTGCAAAGGCTGGGAGGGGCTGTTGAAGCCTCTTCACTTCATAGAAATGCGAGCTGGCCCCCAACAGTGAGTCTTTTTCACAGATTCCTGGAAACCCCAGAATTACGGACAAAAGGCGTCCGTGAAAAGAATTATGACGGACAACGGACTTGGCAATTAAATGACGACGGTCCGTGAAATTTACGGACGGTTGGTCACCCGGTGCAGGCGATGCACACGGGACTGGCCACACCAGGAGTGAACCCTGCATTGCAGCAAAGTTGAAGGTAGGTCCTCCATCCTATGAGGACATCCCTTCTTCAATATTAATTCGCCAGATAATGGAATACGATTCACCTTTGTGACAGCACGCATGCCGGGAGCGGCCGTACGCGCGCGCATCCTGGAGCAGGTAAACAGCTGAGCTGTAACTCGAGCGCTCCGTCCAGCATCCAAGCTACCTTTTGGATTAAGGAAGGTAGACAGATCCGTTCACCTTCATTACCGTTTGAGCCAAGTGTGGTGCATATAACCAGCACTACTAAATGGGTAATGCGACTTCAGGCAAAGTCTTGTTATTTTATACCCACAGAGGAATACCTCCTACCAAATCCATATTACCTCCTATATAGGATCGTTCTACATGAAGGAGGATACAAGCCCCTTTCGTATAAGTAAGACCTCGCAAAACTTTTTCGCCGCAGCATGTGTGCCGAGTATAATGTGTGGCTCAGAAATCTTAAATGCTCCGTCTTCCTCCCTTCTCTCCCCGTCTCAGAGGTTGAACTCCAGTCAGAGCACCCCGCCGATTTACGCAGTACCTTCTGTACTAGGATCACCCACGGGGTAATACTGGTTGAATCCTAAGGAACAAAAATACGGTATGTGTTAGGTTTAGGGCCCCAATGGCAATCAATATGATGTTGTTACAACCTTTTTAAAAACATTTCATCATTCCCCTTCCCCTTTTATGTTTCACATAGAGTCCTCAACAACAATAAGTACACAGTCCTGAGGAAGACCTTCACTAAACAAATAGACCCACGAGAAGGTCAAAACACGCGTTGACAAGTGTGTCCTGAGGGCATACATACCTGCATAAGGCTAAAAAAAAACACAAGACAAAGCTGAGAGGATTCATACTTCTCAGACTCATGAATATTTGAGGAATAAAGTGCCCCGACCACATAGGGCCCCACAGTATCTGGAGGACCACACACTTGGAGGAAAAATAATACAGCCCCAGTGATATAAATCCATGTTTTGTTGAACACTTTTCTTATTCTGTTGATATGAAAAGCACTATATATGCTGCACACTTATGCTTGTTGATAACAGAAGTATTATGTGAAAAATGTCAACATATGTAATGAAAAGTTATGTCATTTGTGTGAGTATTTAAGTCTCCATATTGATTTAAAGTATCATTTACGTGATTATGTTTTGTATTGTTTTATGAATATACTTTGTGGTTGGATTAAAAAAACAAAATCCACAAAAACCCTTTTTTGTGTATAACATTTATTTTTATTTGTGCATCACACATTTGCCAGTATGTCTTGAGTTATATGTCATGCGAGCATCAAAGGTATACAAGTGTGAGGATACATATGAAGAATAACATAAATAAATTTCCAATGAGTGATGGTTATAAGAGGTGCAGAATAATCACGTAGCCTGCACAATTATTACATAAAGGTGGGGTATTACTTTGTATACTGTCAATCTATTGATCCTGCCTCCTATTGCCCTAGCTGGAACACTCCCTGTTACGATATATTCTTTTAGAAAGTTGTCATTTTCTTGTCCCAACCATTTGGTGCTTGCAACTTGTATCCTGGTTCACATGACTAGGGGAACTGGCAGTGGTCTTGGTGTATTGAGCCCAGACAGTGAGACAAAGGGGGGATAGGTGTTGGCAGGATGAGCCGTTCCTGACTTGATAGGGGGAGGAGCTGTCACCTACCACATCACCAAGGCTCTGCCTCAGCACCTTCACAAAGGGTTTCACATTATTCTTTTGTGCCCCCAGATAACGCCAGGGCAGGGAGACAGGAAATTCCAAACACCTCTGGGGGTGGAAACCTCCAGAACCTTCGCCTACTTCAAAACTGGCATGAAGTATAAATATTGGACCATCAGACCCAACTCGGCTGTACCTGTGGAAGACTCATAAGGACTGCTGTACTGCTCTGCTGCAAGAAGGACTGCTACTCTGCTGTCCTGCTGGCCTGCTGCCCTGCTGCCTGAGTGAAAAGGACTGGACCTGCATCTTGAACACAAAAGCACCAGAGTGACTCCAAAGACTAGTTGGCTGGCCTCCTGATCACTGCCTCAGGGACAGAAAAGGCTCCAGCCACCCTGAGCCCAGCACCTGGACCCATCTGCTTTGAGTCTTGCCCCCCCCCCCCAAGTGGTGCCACCTCAGTATTGGAAGTATGCCTGAAGGTGTTCTTGTCAGCTGAGCTGTGGTCTCTTGGGCAGAACCGACACAGCACGACGCATCTCCTTACAGGTTTGCATCGGAACCGCTGCTGTGTGACACATCCTTGACAAAGGACACCGTATTGCATTGCTGCCCGCAGCTCATCGGAATCGCAGCTGCACGACACATCCTTAAAGCGGTTTCATAACCAGGGTTTAAGGTACCTTGTTCAGTGGGCCTAACATGATCTCTGTATCCGACCTGCGCTCCATCGTGGTCAGCCTGAACTTGTGACTTTGTACCAGTCCGGCGCGACCAGATAACCACAGTTGACAATTTGTGTTTCTAAGCACTGTTTCCGCTCAAATCTTTAAAATTGTATATCTGCGGTTCTACTAATTGGATTTTTGTTGTTTCAGTCTCAAATAATTTATGAAATTGTACTCTATTTTTCAAAATTGGTGTGGGATTTGGCTTGTGTTTTGTTTACACTTTATTACTGTTTGAATTGCTTCATTAATACTTTACATAATGCCTCTAAGTTAAGCCTGACTGCTTTTGTTCCCAGCTACCAGGGATCACTGAAACAAAATAGTGGAAAAAAATATAATTGGCAAAAATATCATGGCAAAAATATTGTGCTCCTATACTTATAATGGTACGTACCAAAATATCAGAAAGAAATTGTTATGTTATGTTATAAAGACTTGTTACGTTATAAAGACTTCTAAAGTGTATAGGTGCCCAAAAACGGGGCTTTCCAGCGCTAGCCTACTACCACGGTGGCACGACACAGAATTAACTTAGAAAGGGCCTATGCTACAAACAGCCAGGTCTTCAACTGCTTTCAAAAACACAGATGGCTTCAAGTCTTATGTAACTATAAAGGCAGGTTATTCAATAAAGCCGGAGCCATCGCTCAGAAGGAGCAACCTCCTAGTCTAACTCTTTTGGTATGAGGTATAAGAGCCAAGTTCAGGTCGGCAGAGTGGAGGGTCCTGGTAGGTATGTACTGTTGCGCCAGGGAAGCCAAACTAGGCGCCCCCTGCTTGTTCATAATCTGATGAGCTACACACAAAGCATTAAGCTAGATCCGTTTCTCATTCGGAAGCCAGTGAAGTTTGCAGACCAGTTTAGAGACAGAGCAGAATTTAGACAGATGGCAAAGTAATCTAGCAGCCGCATTCTGAACAATCTGCAGCATGTTTGTTACAGAAAGCCTTCTTTACCAACAAAGTCTTAGGCTCAGATAACAAAGCAGAAGATATATTCAATATAGTAAAGGAATTATCGAGCCCTGACCGAATAACACCCTCCATTACTCCCTCTCAGTCACTGTGTGACGATCTTAATCTCTTTTTTGTAAATAAAATAAAGAACATACAAGATTCCATTACTCCTAGCTCACAGGATTAGAAATCCCTGCAGCAAGATAGCAACCCCTCCACGCTTTCTACCTTCCATGGTATTAATATAGAACGCCTCACAGAACTAACAAATAAAGTAAAATCAGGTTCACCTAATGATGCCTGTCCCCCTGCAATACAATAAGGCATCCTTACCCTCTTCCCAGATTGTACCCTTGCTTTGCTTAACCTTTCACTCATGCAAGGTATTGTCCCTCGTGCATTCAAAGAAGCAGTTATAATCCTGCTCCAAAAAAAACTGGCATGGATCCCCTACTATTGTATAATTATAGACCCATATCGCTTCTTCCCTACTCTGCCAATATCCTTGAGGCACACATAGCTAAACTTCTTTGCTCCTTCATTGAAGAGACCAACTTTTTAGACCCCCACCTAGCAGGTTTTCGGCCCTCCCACTCGACCGAATCAGTCATCCTAAGTGTGATCTGAAGGAAGGGGCTGACAGGGGGCACACACAAGCATTGGTCCTACTTGACCTGTCAGCAGCATTCAATACCGTTGATCATGCGATACTAGCAGATGGAATGCCTGCAGCAGGTCTTGGAGGGACTGCGCTAAAATGGATGAAATCCTTCCTGAAAGATCGTACCCAATCAGTTAGGCTCGCACACTATAGCTCGGCCATAGTTACCACGAATTGTGGGGTTCCTCAGGGCTCTTCCCTGTCTCCCCATCTTTTTAATTTTTACATCCGCCCCCTGATATATTCCCTCCAACAAATGAAGGTTAAAATCTACAATTACGCAGATGACATGCAACTGATCTTTTTAATTGATGAGACACAGGACTCCAAGGTTTTTTATTTTAAATACTATGGGGCCGATTCCGATTCGGGCCGGAAATCTCTCCGACCGAGCCGGACCCGGTGAGATTTCCGACCGAATCGGACCCTAGCAGCCCGACCGGACGAGTACGATGCGTTTGCATGCTATCGGACTCGATTCGGTCGGACTCCCATTGAAGTCAATGGGAGCCGGTCGTACAACGCATACGCGGGCTCCCATTGACTCAATGGGTGCGAGGTGAACAAGGGCGCCCCCTACAGCGGGTTCGTGGCGAAGCGGGTCGCGGCGTACATGCACAGGTAGGGGGGACCCATGGGTCCCCCCTGTGTGCGACTCGCGCGGCTAGGCGTAC
This sequence comes from Calotriton arnoldi, assembly GCA_963921515.1. Lineage (NCBI taxonomy): Eukaryota > Metazoa > Chordata > Amphibia > Caudata > Salamandridae > Calotriton > Calotriton arnoldi. Next base: position 12,553 of record CAWUFW010026202.1, on the reverse strand, counting down.
AGGGGGGTCCGACACGGACCCCCAAAGTACGGCTCCGACTGCTCTTTCGAGCCGGACGGCGCGAGTCGGTCGGACTGCTCGAGGCGCGCATCGTACTTACCCGGCCGGGGAACGTCTCCATTGCGCGGTGCGAGTCGAGTCTGAGCGAGTCGGTCGGAGCGGTTGGGTCCCGCGAACGAGTCGGTCGGCGATTACGGGTGCGCTCGCATCGTACTCGCTCGCCCGGACGCACGTCCGACTCGGTCGGGAAACAGGGCCGGTAATGCCGAATCCGATTCGGAGCCCTACCGGCCGAGATCGGAATTGGCCCCTAAGTTATTTATCGAAGATTGGATGAATAACAATCATCTAAAACTGAACTCTGATAAAACAGAGATAGTTATCTCCAACAATAAACTAAACCATTGGGGTCCAATATACTGGCCCAAAACACTAGGCACTCCACCCACCCCCAAGAGCGCTTTAAAGAGTCTTGGCATCCAAATCTAACCTTTCCATGCAAACACAGATAAGCATGGGCACGTCATCCTGCTGTTACCAACTTAGAAATTTTAGAAAAATCAGAAGATTTTTCACCAGGGAGGCCAGCACGTTAATCATAATGGCCATGATCCTGTCCAGAATTTATTATGCCAATGCCATTTACTTAGGTCTTCCCATCAATCAAACCTATAAACTTCAGTTGATCCAAAACCAAGCAGCTAGAATCATCTTCCAACAACCCAGGCACTGTCACACAAAGCCACTAATGAAGGAACTTCACTGGCTTCCTGTAGCACAACATTCTATGTTCAAAACGGGTTATATTACCTTTTAAGCAATCCGAAACAGAGGCCCCAAATTCCTTTCCATGAGGATCAACCCATACTTCCCTAAACAGAATCTTTGATCTGTGCAAATGAACTTACTCACAGCCCCTAGATTCAAGCGCAAAAGAATGGGTGGCTCATGCTTTTCCATGCTGGGACCCCAACTTTGTAACTCCATGCCGATCGACATTAGACAGACAACTGACTATATGTGCTTCCAGAAAAAATTGAAAACCTGGCTCTTTACTCAAGCTTACAGCTAGGTACAACATTAGTGGTGGCTTTAAACTCAGCGCCAAGGGACCTGCTGGTGTACGTGCACTTAATAAATTTCCCATAACATAAATTTCCCATAACATAACAGACCTGGTGGCACCCAGATAAAGAATGTTGCAGTAGTCAAGTCGCAAGATGATTAGAGACTGTACAATCATTTGCTGAACCTGGGGATGGAAAAAGCCAATAATCGATTTAAGGCTTCTAAGAGTACCAAAACACGTTCCTGATAAAGCCTTGACTTGTCGCTCGAATTAAAGTGTATCGTTGAGCCAGACACCTAAGTTCTTTACAACTGATTTAGCTTGGGAGGACCTGAACACCCTCGGCCACCAGAGGTCTCCCCAGACCTGAGAGTGCCTCCCCAGCAGGAGAACCTCCATCTTATTAGTGTACAACTTCAGACAGTTAGAATGCATCCATTCAGAGACGACGATCATACCCTTCTGAAAGTTGACAACACCTCCGTAGACCCTGCTGACAGAGAGATGATAAGTTGAGTGTCATCAGCATAGGATACCAAAAACAACCCAATGATTTCACCACATCCACCAGCTGCAAAGATGTTAAAGAGGGTGGGACTTAAAGCCGAGCCTTGGGGGACGCCATGCTCCAAAGCTTTTTGAGAGGAAGAGAAGGGGTGGGATATCACTTGAAAAGATCGTTCACTTAAAAAAGAGGCAAACCAGGCCCAAGCCTTGCCTCGGACCCCAATCTCATGAAATCGCAGTAGCAGCATCTCATGAGACACTACATCAAAGGTGGTTCTTAGGTCTAAAAGAATGAGTGTGGTCAAGACACCTTCATCTACAGCTGGACGCAAAGCTTCCGTTACTGTGAGGAGAGCAGAGTCCATACTGTGGAAGGATGTTAACCTATTCTGCGAAGAGTCTAATAATTGATCCTTCTGTAAGAAGGCTGTCAGAAGATTGTTCACATGTTTCTCCACTACCTTTGTCAGAAACAGTAGGAGAGAGATTGATCAATATTTTTCTGACTGAGCTGCATCAAGCAAGGTTTTTTCAAAAGAGGGATGACTTTGACATGTTTCTACACTGTGGGCATGAGCGCCACGGACAAAGAACAATTAACTATCCTTAGGAAAGTGGGCGTAACAAACTCCTGCAATTTTAATATAAGCTCAGGTTTAATCGGGTCATCAGGAGAACTCAACTTAACTTTGCTCATCAGAGAGATGAAAGGGGTATTTTCCAGCAGGGCTAGCTCCTTCAGCTCTTCTCCCGTTACATGCAGTCCATCCTTGATGCTGGGTTATAAGCCTCCAACCTACAAGTATCAGTGAAGTGCATGTAAATATCATTAACCTTTTTTACAAAATAGTCAGAAGTTTGTCACAATTCTCCTTAGATTCCTCACCCAGCCATGAATGGTCTGCCGGTGTGATCAGGCTGTTGACGATTGTGTAGATTTCATTTGAGGTATTGATGCTTTTTAATTCTATCGGTAACAAAATCAGCACGGTCATTTTAAATAATTTTAGGGTAAACTTTGATGGCTCTCATATAGTTTCTTTTATCTAAAGCGAGATATGATGTCCTCCAAGTGCGTTCAAGCACTTTACAATGTTTTTTTCTCAACAATCAATTTATCTTTGAACCAGGAGGTCGAAGGTCTCTGCGTCAGCTGGCCCAGAAGAACAGGTATGAAAGCATCCAAGGTTGAGACTAACCGGACCTTTGTCTTCAATGCAGCTGCCTCAATGTTTTAATCATGTTCAGAAGTGCTAGCCTGAATGTGGGTGCCGAATTCCATGATGTCCAGTTCATGCCATTGCCTTCCCATAACAGGAATAGCAGCAGCAGTACCCGAAGCACTTGGGATGTTCAGACCAAAAGGAGCCAAACAGTGATCAGACCACACCACCCGAATAGGAGACTCAGAGGTTGGATAAAATGGAAAAAAACAGGGTCCAAAAGATGCCCTGCAGAATGCATGTGGCCTGTCACTAGTTGTATCAATTGAATGGCTTCCAGGTCATTGATAAAATTATGTAGCTGTCCCCAGTTTGCTCGAAGTGCAAATTAAGATTGCCTATAATATTAAGATTGCCCATTTTCAGCTTAAGAGGAGAGATATAATATATGAACAACTCCATAAATTGTTTTACTGGTCCTGGGAGTCTGTAAATCAAGAGGCCAGAGAAAGTGAAGCTTTTATTAAATGAACCTGAAACAGCGCACATTTGCAATCCTGTATGTTAAAGGGGTCAACACTACACACAAAAGAATTGCTGTAAATGATTGCATTACCACCCACGATACCATAAGATCTGGGCACCTTTTGATGCAGTAGCCAGGAGGAAGAACTAGTACTGTCTCAGCGTGAGTCGACTGGTTAAGCTAGGTTTCTGTAAGGAACAGAATATCGGTGACTGATCCATAATAAAGTCCAAAATTTCCACATGATGGGACACCAGCGAATAGCAATTAATGATATAAACCTTAACACTGGTGGCACAAAATCTTCCCCTAGAAGGCATACAAACAGGGCTGGCAAAACTGGCGTGCTTAAGAAAGAAACCACAGTGTTTACACTTGGCACCCACCTCCAATGGATACAAAGAATAGATGTACTCACCATGCTGCTCAGGGTGGTACAACAGCTGGGAGGCTGAATAAACAGTACTTTGCCTATTCAAAGGGCCAGGGTTTCTGGCTCCTGGTGCCGTCTGGGCGTGGACGTCTCAGGGAGCAATAAATAGTGTGACCAGGGACAAGCGAGTCAAAATAACGTTTGTTATTTAATTTATGAAAATATGCAAGAAATAGTTCAGGTGCTCACATAGAAAAGTGACAACAAGCGTGATGTGATAAGTGGGGGTGACTTTAAAATATATACATCGCATTGACAACTCTCACATTCAGCGCGTCCTCCGGAGAAGCTGGATAGGCAGCTCCGCTCTTCGTTGTCAGACTGACTAATGCGGTCCTGTTAAGCAAATAATTGGCAACCGAAGGATTCCTAACTTCACACGCTGCACTACGTAGTACTTCCAGCCCGGTTAGGATCGGATGACGCCGGACTAAGTAATTGTTCCACATACGCGCTCCTATTTCCCCTAAGCGCTATTCACTGGCGGACGCCAGTCACAGTTGGAGCAATTCTACGCTCCTCTCTTCAAGTATCAGAATTCACGCCCCTTGCGGCCATCTGCTTCAAATTTCGCTATTTTCTCCCCGGCAATGCCCTGTTTTGAATTCAGCTTGCTCACATTTGCTATGTCCTGAAGATAATCTCAAACAGCTGAGATCGAAACGCCGTCGACCCCCTAGAACAAGAACTCCATACACTTTGTATAATTTATTCATGAGGAGTTCTTCTATGTGTTGTCAATGCGATGTATATATTTTAAAGTCACCCCCACTTATCACATCACGCTTGTTGTCACTTTTCTATGTGAGCACCTGAACTATTTCTTGCACATTTTCATAAATTAAATAACAAACATTATTTTGACTCGCTTGTCCCTGGTCACACTATTTATTGCTCCCTGAGATATTCATTATCAATCTAGACTTTAGCACATCGTCCCTAATTCTGACGCTGCGCCTGCCTTTTTTGGACCATTTTTTGGCCACATAAGAACCATTGTTTTCTGAAACAGTATTCCACCCCAAGTTCACTTTTTTGGGGTTTCCTTGTTTTTCTTACTACACGTCTGGGCGTGGAGGGGCACGCCAGCAATGCGTCTGTACTTCAACCCCTTTTTTATTGTTGATAGGGAACTTGGGAGCTGACATGTGGTGGCCCACTAGTCTACTAACTTTCCTGTATCACGGCCTAGCCAAATGCCTGACAGGAAGTGTATGGCGAAAAACACTCCGCAAAGATCGTCACAGCCAAGCCCAACCGCACCTTTTCCAGCCCCCAACATACACATTCAAATGCAGTAAAAACACACAAATGATTAATAAAAAAACACAACGATACAGTACAGGCTAAAATAATTCTATAAAAGGTCACCCGTGGTAGTAGAGAGCGCCTGCGTCATGGCCCCCTTTTTAGTGCGAGCCTAGGCAGCATGCATGCGCTGTCTACAAGATCTGTTGTAAGAACAAAACGACTTTTGTCCCGCCTGCTGTTTGCGATAGGTTGAGTCCACTGTCGCTCATTTTTCCTGGCTCCTTACTGCCTCCTAACTGGTTGACGCAGCCGACACGTCACTTCCGTTGAAGGCTGATGAGCACCGGCCAAGTACAGGTTCCTTACGCGTTAAGGGTTTATGTGTTGTTCAAGGGAACTCTTTTTCCTCTGCTGCTCTTCCATGCGCTAGCAGCCCAGCTTGTGTCTTGCGCTGACCTCCCCCCCACCACCTCTCATTGCTACCCGTCGCTGCCGCATCTTGCTCCCCGACTCTTTCATCTCACTCCCCCCTCCACCAAGCAGGACACATGTGATTATTTACTGTTTTTTAAAGTGCCCAGCAGCACTAAATGTTTACAAAATCTGCCTCTTTAACTAGAGAGTTCTGTATTAATATTACCAAGTGCAAAGGCACGGTGATGCCGATCTATTTTATTTATTTATTGAGGTGTTGGAGATGCGCTGTGTGTGTCATATGAATGGAACTTACATTACAACTTTTTTTTGCCTAAAATGACTAGTGCCTGACCTAACACTGGCCACCTACTTGGACCTTTTTTACTTTTTTTAAGATGTTATGTTGGAGAACATGTCACGTAAATGGGACTTTTTTTCAAATCGCAAAATGTGCAGAGAGACAGATTCAAAATTGACGGGCGATATTGTCACGACGATCATAGAACCAGTCAAAATTAGAAGAAAAGAAAATTGTAATTATGCATTATAGCAGTGCATAATTACAGTTTTCTTTTCTCCTAACTTTCACTGGGTCCATGATCGTGACAACATCGCAGCATGCAGGCTGCATGGGGCGCAGATCCCGTTACAAGTAACTTCTCTTCTGGTGAAAAAGTGGGGGCGGCGTGAGGAGGGGGAGGGCTGACTGCTGCCGCTTATGGGCGAAGCTCTCCTTATGACAGTGTACAGCTTGCTGCAAATTCGATGTTGGGGTATTTATTAACTCTTTAATTAATGTAGGTGTGCCTGGAACACATGTAACACCACACAACTAAAATAATTGACATTTCAGACCCTTTAAGCGGCATACAAACATTCCCTATTGAAAAGGCTCCCAGCAATGCCATATTGGAGGTAGAGCCGAAATTCACACTGCAGTGCCGAACTAGGGTATCATTGCGCTTTTCGCTTCCACTGCATCGTAAGAATCTCTTGTAGATCTGAATCAACTTGTTTTAAAACAGAACATGTCCAAAACATGGCACACTCTTGGCAGTGATTTGTTTGTTCTTAAATATGTAAACATCACCCTACTGTTGCCTTCTCCTTTGTTTAGTGCCCACTGTTTCCTGGAAAGCAAGTTGACAAAAGGCCAAAACGCGCCATTGTGTTAATTTAAAATATGGGTATTCTGACAAATGCACATACAATTTCAAACACGCCTGTCTGAGTTACAGCTGTAAAATGTATGTGTGTGTTTCAGAACATTGTAAGATTCATTCTCGCATAAGCATACCTCTGCACATATTAACAGTACAATGTTGTAGCAGGTACCATTGATGCCATTTATTTTCCACCTCCCCTCCCTCGTAACCTATTTCCCATTTTCTGGTTCTCCAACGCCGCGAGGTCATACAAATGGCAACATTGCTATACAAATATAATCACTCCACTGCAAACAAAAAAACAAAAAACATTGTCATTTACGACGCCAATAGGTCTAACTTTCACAAAAGCGAGACCGATTGCATTACAAATGATTTTTATAGTTGGTAGGGCACTTGAGAGCTGACATTTAGCGACCCATTCGACTGCTAACTCTCTGTATCACGGCCTAGCGAAAATAGCGGACAGGGAGTGGGATCCTATGGAGAAAAATGCTCTGCAGAGATTGTTATGGCCCAGTCCAACCGCACCGTACCCAGCCCCCAACAAACAGATTCAAATGCACTATTAATAAAAAACTCAACGATACAGTACAGGCTAAAAAGATTGCATAACTTGACACAAATATCATCCACAAATATACAAAAATATAGATTTTTTAACATAAATAGAGTTTAAAGTAGCAAATGTTAAATATTTTAATATATACATTTAATATGATGTAAATGAAATACATTTCAGTAATATGTAATACTATATGTGTGTTTGTGTTTATATAAATATATATATGTATATATATATATGTATGTACATATATAGTGTAACATAATTAATACAAATATTTATTTTCCACAATATAATGTTTTTTTAATGTTTGACATTTATTACTGTGAATATATATATATTCACTGAAAAAACCATAGGTTTTAGGGAAAGTTATAGTTAGTTGGACATTGCACTCGTACAAAACCCGTGAAATTCCCCCGTTATAGTTAGTTCAGCTAACTATAACTCGCGCCCCCGCAATGCACTGCTGATGACGTCACATATTACATCACTCATGACATGGTCAGTGACATAGCAAAACCAAAGGGGATGATGGACGGAGTGTTGAACATTGCAAGCACTCACCCCCAGTCAACTGATCTGGGTTTAATCCATCATCATTCTTTAGCTCACTCCACCACCCCAGTTCAGACATGGCCATATGCAAATCAGTCTGACCCTGTGCCTCATGGGAACAGTCCAGCCCGAACTGCCAAGCAATGTCTTCCCTGGATCGGAAACAAGCATCCTGGGACCGGTTTCTGGCTTACAGCCGTCATCAGCCAGGCTATCTTGAATCCAGTGGCAAAGTGAGCAAGGGACCCACGTCTGGGCATACCCTGCCAACTTAGGGCGAACATAGCAAAACCAAAGGGGATGATGGACGGAGGGTATGCCCAGACGTGGGTCCCGTGCTCACTACGCCACTGGAGTCAAGCTATCCTGGCTGATGAAGGCTGATAGCCTGAAACCGGTCCTAGGATGCTTGATTCCGGTCCAGGGAAGACATGGCTTGGCAGTTCGGGCTGGACTGTTCCCATGAGGCACAGGGTCAAGACTGATTTGCATATGGCTATGTCTGAACTGGGGTGGCGTGGTGAAGCAAAATAACGATGGATTAAACCCAGATCTGTGACTGGGGGTGAATGTTTGCCAATGTGCAGCATTCCGTCCATCATCTTGTGTGTTTTGCATTTCGCCCTAAGTGGGAAGGGTATGCCCAGACGTGGGTCCCGTGCTCACTACGCCACTGGAGTCAAGCTATCCTGGCTGATGAAGGCTGATAGCCTGAAACCGGTCCTAGGATGCTTGATTCCGGTCCAGGGAAGACATGGCTTGGCAGTTCGGGCTGGACTGTTCCCATGAGGCACAGGGTCAAGACTGATTTGCATATGGCTATGTCTGAACTGGGGTGGCGTGGTGAAGCAAAATAACGATGGATTAAACCCAGATCTGTGACTGGGGGTGAATGTTTGCCAATGTGCAGCATTCCGTCCATCATCTTGTGTGTTTTGCATTTCGCCCTAAGTGGGAAGGGTATGCCCAGACGTGGGTCCCGTGCTCACTACGCCACTGGAGTCAAGCTATCCTGGCTGATGAAGGCTGATAGCCTGAAACCGGTCCTAGGATGCTTGATTCCGGTCCAGGGAAGACATGGCTTGGCAGTTCGGGCTGGACTGTTCCCATGAGGCACAGGGTCAAGACTGATTTGCATATGGCTATGTCTGAACTGGGGTGGCGTGGTGAAGCAAAATAACGATGGATTAAACCCAGATCTGTGACTGGGGGTGAATGTTTGCCAATGTGCAGCATTCCGTCCATCATCTTGTGTGTTTTGCATTTCGCCCTAAGTGGGAAGGGTATGCCCAGACGTGGGTCCCGTGCTCACTACGCCACTGGAGTCAAGCTATCCTGGCTGATGAAGGCTGATAGCCTGAAACCGGTCCTAGGATGCTTGATTCCGGTCCAGGGAAGACATGGCTTGGCAGTTCGGGCTGGACTGTTCCCATGAGGCACAGGGTCAAGACTGATTTGCATATGGCTATGTCTGAACTGGGGTGGCGTGGTGAAGCAAAATAACGATGGATTAAACCCAGATCTGTGACTGGGGGTGAATGTTTGCCAATGTGCAGCATTCCGTCCATCATCTTGTGTGTTTTGCATTTCGCCCTAAGTGGGAAGGGTATGCCCAGACGTGGGTCCCGTGCTCACTACGCCACTGGAGTCAAGCTATCCTGGCTGATGAAGGCTGATAGCCTGAAACCGGTCCTAGGATGCTTGATTCCGGTCCAGGGAAGACATGGCTTGGCAGTTCGGGCTGGACTGTTCCCATGAGGCACAGGGTCAAGACTGATTTGCATATGGCTATGTCTGAACTGGGGTGGCGTGGTGAAGCAAAATAACGATGGATTAAACCCAGATCTGTGACTGGGGGTGAATGTTTGCCAATGTGCAGCATTCCGTCCATCATCTTGTGTGTTTTGCATTTCGCCCTAAGTGGGAAGGGTATGCCCAGACGTGGGTCCCGTGCTCACTACGCCACTGGAGTCAAGCTATCCTGGCTGATGAAGGCTGATAGCCTGAAACCGGTCCTAGGATGCTTGATTCCGGTCCAGGGAAGACATGGCTTGGCAGTTCGGGCTGGACTGTTCCCATGAGGCACAGGGTCAAGACTGATTTGCATATGGCTATGTCTGAACTGGGGTGGCGTGGTGAAGCAAAATAACGATGGATTAAACCCAGATCTGTGACTGGGGGTGAATGTTTGCCAATGTGCAGCATTCCGTCCATCATCTTGTGTGTTTTGCATTTCGCCCTAAGTGGGAAGGGTATGCCCAGACGTGGGTCCCGTGCTCACTACGCCACTGGAGTCAAGCTATCCTGGCTGATGAAGGCTGATAGCCTGAAACCGGTCCTAGGATGCTTGATTCCGGTCCAGGGAAGACATGGCTTGGCAGTTCGGGCTGGACTGTTCCCATGAGGCACAGGGTCAAGACTGATTTGCATATGGCTATGTCTGAACTGGGGTGGCGTGGTGAAGCAAAATAACGATGGATTAAACCCAGATCTGTGACTGGGGGTGAATGTTTGCCAATGTGCAGCATTCCGTCCATCATCTTGTGTGTTTTGCATTTCGCCCTAAGTGGGAAGGGTATGCCCAGACGTGGGTCCCGTGCTCACTACGCCACTGGAGTCAAGCTATCCTGGCTGATGAAGGCTGATAGCCTGAAACCGGTCCTAGGATGCTTGATTCCGGTCCAGGGAAGACATGGCTTGGCAGTTCGGGCTGGACTGTTCCCATGAGGCACAGGGTCAAGACTGATTTGCATATGGCTATGTCTGAACTGGGGTGGCGTGGTGAAGCAAAATAACGATGGATTAAACCCAGATCTGTGACTGGGGGTGAATGTTTGCCAATGTGCAGCATTCCGTCCATCATCTTGTGTGTTTTGCATTTCGCCCTAAGTGGGAAGGGTATGCCCAGACGTGGGTCCCGTGCTCACTACGCCACTGGAGTCAAGCTATCCTGGCTGATGAAGGCTGATAGCCTGAAACCGGTCCTAGGATGCTTGATTCCGGTCCAGGGAAGACATGGCTTGGCAGTTCGGGCTGGACTGTTCCCATGAGGCACAGGGTCAAGACTGATTTGCATATGGCTATGTCTGAACTGGGGTGGCGTGGTGAAGCAAAATAACGATGGATTAAACCCAGATCTGTGACTGGGGGTGAATGTTTGCCAATGTGCAGCATTCCGTCCATCATCTTGTGTGTTTTGCATTTCGCCCTAAGTGGGAAGGGTATGCCCAGACGTGGGTCCCGTGCTCACTACGCCACTGGAGTCAAGCTATCCTGGCTGATGAAGGCTGATAGCCTGAAACCGGTCCTAGGATGCTTGATTCCGGTCCAGGGAAGACATGGCTTGGCAGTTCGGGCTGGACTGTTCCCATGAGGCACAGGGTCAAGACTGATTTGCATATGGCTATGTCTGAACTGGGGTGGCGTGGTGAAGCAAAATAACGATGGATTAAACCCAGATCTGTGACTGGGGGTGAATGTTTGCCAATGTGCAGCATTCCGTCCATCATCTTGTGTGTTTTGCATTTCGCCCTAAGTGGGAAGGGTATGCCCAGACGTGGGTCCCGTGCTCACTACGCCACTGGAGTCAAGCTATCCTGGCTGATGAAGGCTGATAGCCTGAAACCGGTCCTAGGATGCTTGATTCCGGTCCAGGGAAGACATGGCTTGGCAGTTCGGGCTGGACTGTTCCCATGAGGCACAGGGTCAAGACTGATTTGCATATGGCTATGTCTGAACTGGGGTGGCGTGGTGAAGCAAAATAACGATGGATTAAACCCAGATCTGTGACTGGGGGTGAATGTTTGCCAATGTGCAGCATTCCGTCCATCATCTTGTGTGTTTTGCATTTCGCCCTAAGTGGGAAGGGTATGCCCAGACGTGGGTCCCGTGCTCACTACGCCACTGGAGTCAAGCTATCCTGGCTGATGAAGGCTGATAGCCTGAAACCGGTCCTAGGATGCTTGATTCCGGTCCAGGGAAGACATGGCTTGGCAGTTCGGGCTGGACTGTTCCCATGAGGCACAGGGTCAAGACTGATTTGCATATGGCTATGTCTGAACTGGGGTGGCGTGGTGAAGCAAAATAACGATGGATTAAACCCAGATCTGTGACTGGGGGTGAATGTTTGCCAATGTGCAGCATTCCGTCCATCATCTTGTGTGTTTTGCATGGTCAGTGACATCACTGATGACATCACTGACATCATCCAGTGACTGTGTGTTTCTGTAAAGTTTAAATATGTTTAATATATATAGGGAAAGGCGTATTGAAGAATGAGTGGGTGTATAAGCGTCTGAATGGATGATTTAGTAGGTGCGTGACTGAGTCTATAAGTGAGTGATTAAATGTATCTTACTGGATGCATGGGTGAGTGACTAAACTGTGTGGAATGTCTGTATCCATCTGTCTGTTGTTGTGTAAGCAGCTGCATGAGTTTCTGACTAGCTAAATGAGTGTCTATATGGGTTATGGATTGGTTCTCTGAGTATCTATATGGGTGCCTAAGTGTTTGTGTGGGTGGGGTGTGTGTGACTCTGTGCATAGATGTGTGAGTGGGTGATTCACTGGGTGCATGGTTTCAACAGTGCGTCTGTGATGGACTGTATGGGTGGGTGAGTGTGTGTATGGGTGTGTTAGTGATTGAATGTATATCTCAGTGGTACATGTGTGAGTAACTACATATGTGAAAGGCAGTATATATGTGTGTTGGAGTATATAAATGGCTATAAGTGAGAGTGTGTGATTGTGAGAGTGGCTATATGGATGAGTGTGTGCTTGCATCAGTGATTGCATAGGAGCGTAAGAATGTGCTAGTATTTTTATGAATAAGTGAGCTGGTGTGTATAACTGTATAGGTGAGTAAATTGGAGTGTGATTAATTATTTGCATGACTGACT
>CAWUFW010026201.1:0-35825 GCA_963921515.1 Calotriton arnoldi | reverse complement strand
CAAAACCCTGACAGTAATTGGAGGAGTGCATGGGTAGTGCCTGAGTGAATGGATGAGTGCATGGGTAGTGTTTGATGGAATGGATGAGTGCAACAGTAGTGCCTGAGTGATTGCATGAGTGCATGGATACTGCCTGGGTGATTGTAAGAGTGAAGGGGAACTGCCTGGTTGATTGGAGGAGTGCATGGGTAGTGCCTGAGTGAATGGATGAGTGCAGGGGTAGTGCCTGGGTGAATGGATAAGTGCATAGGTTTCCAAAGAATCCAATTTTGACTGTAGTTTCTCTGTGAGAAGAATTGTCACTCCTTGATGTTCAATTTTATCAACAGCTTCAATTTACACTATTTGTTGTTTTTCCAGTTTTAAAAGTTCTTGATTAAATATGGAACACTCTTGCAGTGTAGGCATGGATAGTGCCTGGGTGACTGCATGAGTGCAGGGGTAGTGCCTGGATGAGTGCATAGGTAGTGCCTCTGTGGAAGATGGACGCAAGGCTAATGCCTGTGTCATTGGATGAGTGCATAGGTGGTGCCTGAGTCAATGGATGAATGCATGGGTACTGCCTGAGTGATTGCATGAGTGCATGGATAGTGCCTGGGTGATTGCATGAGTGCAGGGGTAGTGCCTGAGTGATGGGATGAGTGTATGAGTAGTGTTTGAGTGGAAGGATGGGTGCAAAGGTAATGCCTAGGTCATTTCACGAATGCATGGGTAGTGCATGAGTGAATGGATGAGTGCATGGGTAGTGCCTGAGTGTATGGATGAGTGCATGGGTAGTGCCAGAGTGAATGGATGAGTGTACGGGTAGTGTTTGAGGAAATGGATGAGTCCAACAGTTGTGCCAGAGTGATTGCATGAGTGCATGGATAGTGCCTGGGTGATTGCATGAGTGCAGGGGTAGTGCCTGGGTGATTGGATGAGTGCATAGGTAGTGCCTCTGTGGAAGGATAGATGCAAGGATAATGCCTGTGTCATTGGATGAGTGCATAAGTAGTGCCTGAGTCAATGGATGAGTGCATAGGTACTGCCTAAGTGAATAGCTGAGTACAAGAATAGTGCCTGAGTGATTGCATGAGTGCATAGGTAGTTCCTGGGAGATTGCATGAGTGCAGGGGTAGTGCCTGAGTGATGGGATAACTGTATAACTAGTGTTTGAGTGGAAGGATGGGTGCAAAAGAAATGCCTGCGTGATTTCATGAATGCATGGGCAGTGCCTGAGTGAATGGATGAGTGCATGGGTAGTGCCTGAGTGTATGGATGAGTACACGAGTAGTGCCTGAGTGAATGCCTGAGTGCACAAGTAGTTTCTGAGTGATTGCATGAGTGTATAGGTAGTCCCTGGGTGATTGCATAAGTGCAGAGGTACTGTCTCAGTTATGGGAGGAGTGCATGGGTAGTGCCTGAGTGAATGGATGACTGCATGGGTAGTGTTTGATGGAATAGATGAGTGCAACAGTTGTGTCTGAGTGATTGAATGAGTGCATGGATACTGCCTGGGTGATTCCATGAGTGAAAGGGTACTGCCTGGGTGATTGGAGGAATGCATGGGTAGTGCCTGTGTGAATGTATGAGTGCATGGGTAGTGTTTGATGGAATGGATGAGTGCAACAGTAGTGCCTGAGTGATTGCATGAGTGCATGGATAGTACCTGGGTGATTCCGTGAGTGAAGGGGTACTGCCTAGGTGATTGGAGGAGTGCATGGGTAGGGCCTGAGTGAATGGATGAGTGCATAAGTAGTGTTTGAGGGAATGCTTGAGTGCAACAGTTGTGCTTGAGTGATTGCATGAGTGCATGTATAGTACCTGGGTGATTGCATGAGTGCAGGGGTAGTGCCTGGGTGATTGGATAAGTGCATAGGTTTCCAAAGAATCCAATTTTGACTATAGTTTCTTTGTGAGATGAATAGTCACTCCTTGATGTTCAATTTTAACAACAGCTTCAATTTCCACTAATTGTTGTTTTTCCAGTTTTAAAAGTTCTTGATTAAATGTAGAACACTCTTGCAGTGTAGGCATTACGCAAACTATAGACTTCTTTTCTCCAAGCTTATTGTACATTATTTCAGCCACTGTGTTTCCAGTTGTAAACAAGTTCCTTAGTAGCCAACTTTCTAAAGCTTTTTTACCATGTTTTGTCAAGACACCAATTCTTATATCTTGAAGAATATTTCCATAATGTTCATCACTTGTCGCATATTCTTAATAAGTTCTTTATATTAAAAATGAGACCAAATGTTCACATTTCCAATACTTCCCAAAGATTTTCTAGTATCTTCATGGAGAAGTGTTTTAAAAACAGGTTCTCCTTTTACAGGAGTAAGTTGTAGTAGATCGCCGAATACAATTACATGTTTTCCTCCAAACAGAACATCGTAACCTGTTTTTAAAATCTGTTGCATTCTCAAGTGTACAAACGCAAGCATTAAGTTTGAGACCATGCTCACCTCATCAACGATTAGAAGTTTCATTTTCTTCAGTACTCTTGAAACTTCATAACAAGCTTCTCCAGATAGCTTATGATATTACAATTTATTTTCATGTTCAACTGGTAGCCTAAGTAATCAATGTAAAGTAATCCCTTTCATGTTATGTGCTGCTAATCCAGAAGGAGCTGTTACAACACAAGATTAACGTGATTCTGTAGTTTTGTATAGATAACTAGTCAAAACTTTAATCAAGAAACTTTTTCCTGTTCCAGCTTGACCACTGATGTACATTAGAATAGATTTAAATGATGAGCATTGGCATTCTTTTTTTTCATGTTGCAAACCATGTTGTATCTGTTCTGTCACTTGTAGATATAATTCTTTTTGTTCAATGTTAAGTTTCTTTTAACTTTTCCAACTGAATAATATCCTGTTGTGCTTGTTGCATTGCAGTTTCTACTTCATTCATGGCTATTGCTGCTTCATTTTCAATAATTGGTTGTCCTAGTGGATCTTGACTTAGTGGACCCGAACTTTGACTATCTTGAGAACTGTCTCTAGCTATTTCAGCTGCAATAGTAGTTTCTTGTTCAATCTCATCATTTAACATTTGTAGATAAGTTGGGAAGATTGTGCATTGAATGCTATCTTTACATAAATTAAAAGAATCTTCATAGCAGGCGAAATCTCCAAGTAATTGCGCTTCACTACGCTTCACTACGCCAAGACTTGAACAGTTGCACAAGTGCTAAATAGAAAAGTTTTCGGTGGTTTATAAGATTTCCTTTGACATGTTTTACCAAACATCCGTCACATCCAATTACTTATTTTCTGTAATGTTTCTTTTAAAGCTATAATGTTGAAGTATTTCATAGAGACAGACATACATCCAACATATTAGTTCTAACAATATCTGTACTTTCTGGTTCATTCAGTGCTAAGTATTCAATTTCGTGTAATGTTTTCAATACTCTATTTCGTGTGCAGGCAAGACCTAAACTTACCCAAATAATTCCTCTGGACTTTGAAAATAAACTGGCAGAGCTCAACCGATCCGAACATTCATAGGATCCAATCTCTCGGTGGGAAAGCGTTTTCAAGCTAAAGCTGTACAATTTCTTGCTTCCTACCAGTTCTTTCGAGTGTAGAGGATGTATACTGTAATGTTCATAAATCTCTTCACTTCTAGACTTCTCCACTTTTTCTATTTGGCCACTTGAAATTTCTGTTTCATCTTCTAAACATATTTCCTGCTCATCACCGCTTACATTCTTATAATAAATATTATTCTGCACCAGATACAATGTAGCCTTTTGAAGTTTGTTAACATCTACAAGCTCTTGCCATATTTTTCGACTCTTTGTTGGTACACCATTAACTAGAATAACTATAGGCTCACTTTCCTTCCTGTCTATATCAACAGTTTCAATATTTTTCTTAAAACCTAAAGGTAAGTACACAACTCTTCCTTTCAGACCTCTTTGTAAATCTGTTGGAGGCAGCTTACCTGTTTTAGGCTCCATACGAACTATAGCCTGAAACGGGTGCACAGATTGAATAAGAATGGACTCATATGCATTTAAATCTGCCAGTTCCGGAGGAATACCTACCAACTCTGAGGGGCACATTCTCAAGGACTTATCGCCGATTCAACGGCACTTTAGCGCGGCAAAAGTGGCGATAGATTCATCGCCCTATTCCCAAGCTGGTGCAAAGTGCCCATATCGCCAGTTCACCAGCGATAGCTGCTGCAAAAAACATCGCCACGGATGAGAGCGACAACTAACGCTAATGATATGCAGAGTAGGCGTTCCGGTGCAAAAACACACGAAAACACCACTTCGCGAGATTCTCAATGACCAGCCCGAACTGCGATGCGACCCAAAAACAGGCGATAAGGCGCGTTAGCAGCAGGGATTTAACACCTGCCTTTTACTGGTGGTAAACAGGACGACAACCTGCAGTAGAAAGGGAGCCCAGCCCAGAGCCACATCGGCAGACCAACACATGTCATGGAGCTACTGATCATGCAGCTCGTAGCCCCAAGAGGCCCACAACACCCACCGCCACCCTCCCAGATCCCCCCGGACCACCCCCCGCCCGGACTACCACCGAGGCGATGCAGAATGAGACAGCGGGCCTTCCGAAAATGCACCAGCCTCAGAGACTTAATGCCAGAGGAAGTCATTGCCCACTACAGGCTCAAAAGGACGACCATCCTCCGCATCCTGACCCACATTGCCCACAGGCTGATGGTACCAACACAGCGGACAACCAACTTCCCTCCACAGACAAAGCTGCTGGCTGTGCTGCACCTGTTGGCCTCTGGTACCTTCCAACCAACAACTGCCAGAGTCGGAGGAGTCTCACAGCCAGCCCCATCAAAGTTCCTCACACCTGTCTTGGATGCCATCATCAGCTTGGTACCCCAGTACCTTCACTTCCCCCACACTGCGCAGGAACAGCTGGAGACCAAGCAAGGCTTCTACGACATAGCTGGCTTCCCACACATCTGGGGGGCAATTGACTGCACACATGTCCTACTTGTGCCCCCTGCCCACACTGCACACAATTACCGCAACAGAAAGCACATGCATTCCATCAATGTGCAGGCAATAGTGGACCACCGGGGACTATTCATCAACGTCGTCGCCAACTACCCAGGCAGTGTGCATGATTCCTACATCTTCCGACAGTCCATCATCAACCAGCGCTTCCAGGATGGCACCTACGGAAATGCACTGCTCGTCAGTAAGTACCAACGGAACACACTACACACCTCAACTCCACAATCATGCAACTCACAACTGTGGGAATGCACACGTTACAACATCACATACAACATGCCAAACAACATGCCCACCTACCAGACACGACAACACATGGCAATGTTGTAACAGGGGCCAAACATGCAGACAAGCCATCCACGTTATGGCACCTCTGCCACACAATAGCAGTATGTGGTGAGAGGCGGGAACCAAGTATGTGCAAGGGAGGCAAGTGACCCATGAATCAGAATGTACACAATGCCAAGTGTGGAGGGGATGTGCTGGACAGACTTAAGTATGCAGAGCACAGACATGTCCATGTGGACATATACTGCTGGTGTCTGTAGTGTCATAGACAGTGGGCACTACCATCTTACCTCAGGCAGTGGGGTAGACCCTGGACATGTAGCCATGTCGTCCCCCCTGTAAGCGTAAGCAGAGTGGGCTGGGCCAGCGTAGGAGTGACAATCAATAGCCCGGGGCTCAGGGCGTGGTTCACTTCCGGGATGGCCACCTAGGCAACTACTGCGTGTGTCTCTGTTCCCTCCATGTCCCGACCATAGGCCTACGCACACATGGATGACCACCTTCAACGGCCAATATATCAGTGTCGTTGTCAGGCTTGTAGACATGAGCAGACAATCATGACAATGGTGTGTCCTAGGAGTGCAAGTGTTGCAACCGCGCAGCGCACACAAGTAAATAGGCTCGGGGGAGTGAGGAGCAGCTTTGAGGCAACGTACTACACATGGATGCCGCTCATTTGCCACATGCAAGACATGTCAGACATGTATCCCAAAGTACCACACATCACACACCAATATACTGATGGGCCTGCCAACACAGAATGCCGAACCACCGATTGACACATCTCTCTCCCCTGTCACAGGTGATCAAGGATATGCACTCTGCCCGTGGATGATGACACCCCTCCGAGCCCGCAACACCCAGGCTCAGAGGCAGTACAATGCAGCCCACATATGCACCAGGGGCATTGTCGAGCGCTCATTTGGCGTGTTGAAGTCACGTTTCAGGTGCCTGGACATCACAGGTGGAAGACTCCTATACAGCCCGCAAATAGTGTGCAAGATGATCATTGCATGTCGTGTGTTGCACAACATATGTGTACGCACCAATGCCCCATGGATCCAAGTGCCTGATGCACCGGACGATGATGATGAAGATGAGGCAGGTGGACCACACCCCGGTGCAGCAGCAGCTGGGATAGCCCGAAGGGACACTATCATTCACAATTTCTTCACATAGGCACGTCACATGGGGACTGTCCTTTGCAATCATGGGACAGGTAAAAATGACCACAGGCACAGCATGTGCAAATAAATTCATTCCTAGTCACGTTCCCTGTGTGCATGTCACTCCTCTGCATTGGCACATCGTTCTGACAAGTGTATGTGCAACATTTAGTGCTGTCAATTACACCTATGGCAATTGGATGGTGGGAGTGTCACCTCCGTAATGAGGATCCTGTTTTCCTGCGGACTGTACCGTGTCTTCCTCTTCTTCTCCTTGCCCTTCCCTGGCGCCGAGGTCCCAGGCTGGTCCTCCGTGGGGCTTGTGGGGTTCGGGTTGTCCTCTATACTTGCTCCAGCTCCTTCCATTGTGCTTCGCAGTTATGTCTTTTTTATTTCTTTCTGGGTTTTTTGCTGCTTTTATGGTGATTTTACCCGCCTGATGTTGGTATTGCATGCCTGGCGCTGCTTGTCGCCGATTTTTCTATCGCGGTTGGGCCCATCGCAACTTTTTTCACGTTCGGGTTGTGGTTTTTATCGCCGTACCGGTAGTGTTATCGCGGACTATCGCATGTTACCGCCGTGTTGTAAATGCCACGTTGACACAGGGTTATTTTCCCGCAATAGACGGCGATGTGTAAACTTGCGTTTACCTATTTTGGCGATGATTATCGCATGTTCTTGAGAATATCCCCCTAAGTTGTTATGTACAGCTCTAGCTGGCATTTTGTTCTCTTCTAATTTGTTGTAACAATATTTACAAATACGTTGATCAGTACCCAACTCAAAACGACCTTCCACCAACAAATAAGCACCAAGTTGCTCTCACTCCTCTTTGTTTTCCTTTTCACTTTTTAAATATAGATCAACATTCCTAGGTTGACTTCTATAGTGAGTACATCGACAACAAATACAAACATAGTTTGGTTTGTAATTTCTTCTGCAAACTTGTCAATACTAATATCTTCCACCTGTTCTTCAACACCTACACTTATCAAGCTCTCATTTCTCTACACTCCTCTTGTGAACCAAAGAAACAAAAGTGTATATCATCACAAACTTTTTTTACATCCGATACTGAACCATGCAAAAGAGCTGTGTTCATTTCACTTAAACATAATGCAGGACTTTTTACATAGTAGACTCTCCTTACTAACTTCCGCATTTCTGAGTGGTGTACTGCTAACATTCTTAAATGATGGAAAGTACTTTGACATACTTTTCTTGAAAGACAAGCCAGAGAATGACCCTGCAAGTTAGTATATTTTCTTACTTTAGATGGATCTAGTCCTTGTAACATCTTAATCTTCTATTTAAGACTTTTTTCGGCATATTCTCGTAAAAAAACAGGTAAAATGTCAATAGATTCCTGTCGAATACTAAAAATCTACTACAATCCCACTTATATACTGGAGTTTGTGTACACCTTCCTTGAACTTCTTCAGCTATTACTTCTTCCACATTCGTAGGAACCATCTTTTCTTTTTGAATTGGACAACCATCTTTCATCTCATAACAACGACCACTAGTATCAACTGCATGAATTAATGTGTTTTGTTGAAAATAGCTTTCTTCATTAAAGAAAAACTCAGTACTAGAAGTGTGCTTCCATTCACCAGTAAATGTTTTGCAAACGTTACTTCTATTCACCAGTCTCTTTCTTTTGCTTTTCTCCTTCATAAACTGCATTGTTTTATTCAATGTTTTCATTCTCTTCAATACCAATATAAATATTTTTCGTTTCAATTCAAAAGCTTTTTCTACTACACTTTCAATCTGTTGCTTTTTCTTATAAGCTGCTGATCTTATTTTATATTTTTTACAATCTTTTAATACATTTTGTGGTACTCTACTTCTATACATTCTCTTCCTAATCTCTTTATATTCTTTCAGCCTTCTTTCAACATGGATTGTTTTCCCATAACATGATTTTCTATTAATATGTCGTTTTTTCGTTTCCTTCCGATTGGCTGTAGAACTTTTCTTTCTCTTTTCCACATTTTGAAAATTCTTTACATTCTTTAAAAGTCTTTTAACAAACTCTTTAGTTCTCTTACCAGAAGTCTTTTTCTTCAATGTAAAATTTTGAACTTCATCTAATTTCTGCTTTTCTCTTTCCTTTAAATAGTACTGTTTTTTTCTTGTCTTTTCTTTTGATCTTTTCTTGCCATACTTAATCTTTCTTACTAATAATGGTAAATATCTGAAAAAAGAAAAGTTTAAATAGTTTCTAAAAATAATTTTATATAAATATTCTCATCTATAAATAAACAAATACTTTCAATTGCATTGCAAATGTCTCCATAAGACATACATATTTAGAATATTATACTTTACATATTATCAAAACTATAATAAGAACCAAACATTTAAACAATAACATCTTAGAGCACATGCGATCTAAATTTGAGTAAAAAAAGTGTATGTATTCATTTCTACTAATAAAATATGGCACCTGGGTATTGAACAAGCTATGTCAGACACTACAAAATTCCTTCATTCAGAAGACATCACAACCTCTGCAACAGAATGACAGAGCAGAACTAAAGGATTTCTCTACTACTACCCAAACCAACCAGGTACAGATGTATAATACATCAGACAACAGATGTAGAACTAGACACATACGTCATTCCCAACAACATAAAGTCCCTTAAACTTCACAGACTGGCGTTCCTGTTTCAAAATAACACCTAGAGTGTTGAGCTTACCCAAATATGAAGCAGCAACCCTTAACGTGTCTCTGTTGTAAGTCTCACCATATTCCTGAAAGTATGCATGCATGTGTCCGTACCTTTTGCTAGTGACACCATATATAAAAGAAACATACAAATAGTTTTATAGCTGTGTTTTTCCATAGACTCATACAAAGTATCCTAATCACTAATCCCTCTTCCAACATGTCTTAAACCTAACTTTTGTGCTGCAGCTTCACCATTTTACTACTACTCAGAGTGTTGAGCCTAGCCAAATACATAGCAGCAACCCTTCACATGTCTCTGTTGTAACTCTGACCATATTACTGAAAGCATACATGCATGTCTGCACCTTTTCCTAGTGGCATCATATATAAAAGAAACATGCAAATAAACGTATACCTGGGTTTTATACGTCTAGCATCTTCAGATGCATAGCACGTATGAGAATACATGTGCAAGTAGAGACATACCTTAGTCACAACACCATGCAGACCTTAAAACTTGACAGACTGCACTTTACATTTCAAACAGACACCTACATTTATGCGGTGTACTGCAAGTGTACCTTTCCACAGACTCATACAAAGTACCCTAATCACTAATCCGTCTGCCAACACTTCTTAAACCTCACTTTTGTGCTGCAGCTTCACCATTCTACTACTACTCAGGGTGTTGGGCCTAGCCAAATATAACACAGCAACCCTTCGCATATCTCTGTTGTAAGTCTCAGCATATTCCTGAAAGAATGCATGCATGTGTCTGTACCTTCTGCTAGTTGCATCATATATAAAAGAAACATACAAATAGATGTATACCTGTGTTTCATACATCTAGCATCTTCAGATACATAACACGTATGAGAATACATGTGCAAGTAGAGACATACCTCAGTCACAAGACCATGCAGACCTTGAAATCTGACAGACTGCTCTTCACATTTCAAGCAGACACTGAAAATTATGCGATGTATTTGAAGTGTACCTTTCCACAGACTCATACAAAGTACCTAATCACTAAGCCCTCTGCCAACATTTCTTAAACCTACCTTTTGTGCTGCAGCTTCACCATTCTACTACTACTCAGGGTGTTGGGCCTAGTCAAATATAAAGCAGCAACCCTTCGCATATCTCTGTTGGAAGTCTCAGCATATTCCTGAAAGAATGCATGCATGTGTGTGTACCTTTTGCTAGTGGCATCATATATAAAAGAGACATACAAATAGATGCATACCTGTGTTTTATACATCCAGCATCTACAGATACAGAACACGTATGAGAATACATGTGCAAGTAGAGAAATTCCTCAGTCACAAGACCATGCAGACGTTAAAACTTGACAGACTGCACTTTACATTTGAAAAAGACATCTACATTTATGCGGCGTACTTCAAGTGTACCTTTCCCCAGACTCATACAAAGTAGCCTAATCACTAATCCCTCTCCCAACATGTCTTAAACCTCACTTTTGTGCTGCAGCTTCACCATTCTACAACTACTTAGGGTATTGGGCCACGCCAAATATAAAGCAGCAACCCTTCGCATGTCTCTGCTGTAAGTCTCACCATATTCCTGTAACCATGCATGCATGTGTCTGTACCTTTTTCTAGTAGCATCGTATATAAAAGAAACATACAAATAGATGTATACCTGTGTTTTATACATCTAGCATCTTCAGATGCATAACACGTATCACAATACATGTGCAAGTAGAGACATAGCTCAGTCACAAGACCATGAACACCTTAAAACTTGACAGACTGCACTTCACATTTCAAACAGACACCTAGATTTATGCAGCATACTTCAAGTGACCCTTTCCACAGACTCATGCAAAGTAGCCTAATCAATAATTCCTCAGCCAACATATCTTAAACCTCACTTTTCTACTGGTGCTTCACCTTTCTACTACTCCTCAGGGTATTGAGCCTAGCCAAATACAAAGCAGCAACCCTTTATGTCTCTCTCGTAAGTCTCACCATATTCCTAAAAGCATGCATGAATGTGTCTGTACCTTTTGCTAGTGACACCATATATAAAAGAAACATAAAAATAGACGTATACCTGTGTTTTATATGTAAAGCATCTTCAAATGCATAACACATATCAGAATATATCTCCAAGTAGAGACTTTCCTCAATCACAACACTATGCAGACCTGAAAACTTCACAGAACACACTTCCCATTTCAAGCACACACCAAAAATTATGTGGCATATTTCAACTTTACCTCTCTAGAGACTTACACAAAGTAGCCTAATCACTAATACCTCATGTCAATATGTTTTCAACCTCACTTTTGTGCTGTTGCTTCTCCATTCTAGTACTACTCACAGTGTTGAGCCTAGCCACATACAAAGCAGAAACACCTCTCTGTTATACATCTTGCATCTTCTAATGTATAAACAATATAAGAATACATATGCAAGTAGAGACATACCTCGGTCACAAGCCCATGCACACATTAAAACTTGACTGACTGCACTTCCAATTTGAAAGCGACACCTAAAATTATGCGGTGTACTTCAATTGTACATTTCCGCACACTAATGCAAACTACCATAATCGCCATGCCATCTACCAATGTACATTTATTACTATACACAATCTATTTCAATCATCATTTCAGTACAATTAAACAAACTACAATACACATCTCTACATTTAATAACATATTTCAAACATCATAGTTCTTGAATAATTTTTAATGTTTGAAAATAAAGCTTTTCAAATATTAAAATATCACTGCATACAGTAAAGCACTACTACATAATACACCTCACAAATTTGTAACTCCCCTTTCAAATAGTATTGTAGAATATGAAATATCAGAAACTCATAAAAGATTTTCTTTTGCACACAATCAATGTAATGCACCACTCTCGACAAGGTAATACCAGTAATGGCAAACTTTCCCTCTCTTTCTCCACACAAATAAATGTAAGTAATAAATCACATTCCTTCTTACATTATTTCAAATTGTGAAACACATTTCTATTGGTTAGACATATTAACCCTTTCTAACTGTCTTCTTAAACTGCCCAAACTGGTTCTGTAATTTACTGGAGTTGCGACTCCACCGCGGTGCCGCAGTGTAGCGTCACGATGGAGCCGCGAATCCATACGGGAGTTCAAAAACCTATTACTAATGATACCAGCATTATTTTTTAAGAACACACCACTTCTAAACATAGTACTGATTTGGGAAATCTTACTTTAATAACATATCACTTATATATAAATTACAATTTCATATTTTAAAACCACAGTTCAGTTTCAACCCTTCCCCCATTCTGCTTAATTCCATTTTCCATAGTAACAGTTTCTGCAACATTCAACTGTACTGGCAAGTCACAAGTTCAACATATTTTCAAGTTCACTACAGTAGCTTACAAATGCAAATAGCAGGTGTGGTTGACTTTTGCAAAATATTACCTTATCCTATCTACTGTACCTTTCAAACATTTTTTAATGACCAATAAGAAACATGCTTCTTTAGGAAAGTAACATGCATCCTATTTTTGAGTGTACAATGTTCATGAACAGCTAATCAATTATCTGCTTTTTCAAAAAACAGCATCTTCTCCACCATTTTACATACCTCTCCTTCTACCAACTGACTACCTCAGCTACAGACATCTTTCCATTACTTCCAGACATCCCTTCAAGATGCTTACAGTATGGATTGTTGGGCACAGATATGTTTTCTGGTGCAAAAGGTATGCTGAACACAGAGGTATTGATGAAGACCTAGCTTTACAAAATGTGGATAATAAATGGATTGCACAGAGAGAATTAAAGTGACACCAATTGATGCCTTTGGTTAAAACCTTTTTGCATCTCTAACCCCCTGACCTCATGATTGTGCACTGTGGTGGCAATGACCTAGGCAAATTGACTGGAGTAGGACTGGAAATGCTCATGAAGGATACCTTTGCCCAATTGATGTTGCTTTTCCCTCAAACTGTCTTTGCATACTCTAATATATGCCAAAGACAGAAATGGAAGTGGTCAAATCAATTCTGTCCACAGATTGAGAAAGCTAGAAAGAATGTCAATAAAGCGGTTTCTGCTTACCTCAGAGACCATAGGATGGGCTCCATCTATAACAACAATTTACGTTTTGATATGGATGACATCTACAGAAGTGATGGAGTACACTTCACAGATCAAGGGAACAGAGTCTTTCTCAACACCCTTAAGCTGTGCATCCGCACTTACATGTAGCTACAACAAACTCATACTGAAAACAAGGGCTCTTTTTAGAGCCACCCTATAACACAATAGTGAATCTTATTTTGTTTTAAACATACATACTCTTTTTGAATTTTTTGTGGATTCGCGAACCCGTTGCGAATCTGCAAAAGCATGAATTCAATGTACTACAACACAACACACTTTTCAGGTTTAACTTTTAATTTTTAATTTGATATATTTTTACTAACGCTATCAAATTTAATCTTATCATTAACTTTAATCTCACTAGCTCTATAAAGCAAGTTCAATCAATCAATCAATCAGGGAATTGTAAGCACGCTACTCACCCGTGAGGGTCTCAAGGCGCTTCACAAATGCAACACTACCTTCTAAATTATATACTATTAAATAATTTTTTTGAGGTGGATCCGCAAATCCAATGTGGCGTTACATGGTGGGGCCGCACTGAGAGCCGCAATGGGGTCGCGATTCCAAAAATCAAGAGAAAAAAACACCCCACTTCCATTACTCGGTATCCGCCACGGGGACCCCATCCCCCAGTGCATGCTCTCACTTTGGGGACCACGGGGGAGCCCCAATGCCCCCGCGGTCCCTGCAGGAGCCGGCATTGCTTTTGGACAAAGGGAGCTGCTGCCATGCAGCTCCCTTTGCCCAAAAGCAATTCTGCTTTGCTTCATGGAAGAGAAGCAGAAGTTTGCAATGACAGGGCGGGAGCAGTGCTCCCGCCCTGCCATTGCAAACTGCAATGTCCCAGGGGTGGGCACCCCAGGACATTACTGGAGTTGGCCCTGGGGGGTGGCCGTCCCCAGGGCCATCGAAGGCTCCCCTCCCTTAGTGTTTAAAGCCCCGGGGAGGTGGTAGTCCCTGGGCCGGGGGTCCGCAATGGACCCCCATATCTTTATTATTCAATGCCGTGGGGAGGTGGTAGTCCCTGAGGCATGGGGGGGCCGCGAGGCCCCCCTCCCCTAATAAATTGAAGCCCCAGGGAGGTGGCAGTTCCTGGGGCAGCGTGGGGGGGAATGAGCCCCCCCACGCATTTTTTCTATAAGCCCCGGGGAGCTGGTGGTCCACGGGGCTGCGGGGGTCGCGTGCCCCCCGCACATAGTTAACAAAGCCCCGGGGAGGTGGCGGTCCCCAGGGCTGCGGGGGCCCCCGCTACATATTAAAGCATTGAATGAAATGAAATGAAATGAAATTCGTACTTGTAAAGCGCACTTATACCCCCAAAGAGGTGTCCTGGCGCTGTACGCATACCGCTGTGGAACCCTTCCTGGCTTTTCCCTGTGAAATGTCCACTCCTGGGCACCCCCAGGGTGAAGCCAGGCATCCCAGCGCTGTTGGGGCCATTGTGGAGATTAAGCAAGCTATTGCCCAGAGTTGCAGAGTGGGACCCATGATTAGAATAGGCACCGAGGCGAGAATTATCAGGTCCGAGGAAATTGAGCCCAAGACCCGCCGAGGCGGGAATTGTACCCTGGTCCCGGGCCAGATCTCTGCATCAGGGTCTGCCGCTCTAACCATTGAGCCACACTTCTCCAAGCATTGCCTCCAAGCATTGCCTCCAGGACCTGGCCCACATAGGACTATAAAACAAACAAAGCGCGGGAGTCCGCACTTCATTTTAAAAAAAAAAATTGGGCCAGATTGGTGGACCCTACTCGAATCCCACCGAAAATTTAAAAACAAAAATGATTTTTTGGGCCATGGGGGTCCCTGTGACCCCCTGACCAGGCCTAGGAGGTCATGGTGTTTCTACCCTGCCCCCTTTTCTTGTTTTATGACCTTTTTTCTTGTGACTCGGTTCAACCGAGTCACAAGATGGCTGCCAACACTTTTTGGTTTAGAGTGTTGGCAGCCAATGAGACTCGAGCTCGTGCTCGGAAGGGTTCGCGGATCCACCGCGGTCCCCATTTATATAAATATTTTAAATATGACTATTTCAGGAACTACTGAACGGATTTACACCATTTAAAAAAAAGCACACTTTCTGAACCAAGAGCTAACTTTTTGCCAAATTTGGTGTAATTCCGTTCAGCAGTTTGGGGTGTAGTTTTGTCTAAAGTTTCCTATGGAAATTAACATGGAGAAAATGCGTTTTGGGATCCCCTTTTTTCTCCGTCCCCACTTGACGAATCACCCTGAAACTTTCAAGACAGGAGCTGACCGGATCGCCCCATTAGTTTTGAAACTTTTGCGTAGATTCGTCAAACGGTGCCAAAGGTATTGGCAAAAGAAAAACTCTTTTCCTATGGAAACTAGGTCCTAACTATAACTACCTACTGGCGACCGCCAGTAAGTATTAGATATACACTTAGATTATAGATAGATAGATAGGTAGATAGGTAGAGAGATAATACATACACAATAAAACTATAATATAATAGGAAAAAATATATTAATTAATGTAGACAGCAAATACAATTTTAACACATGAAAAATGCAAAACACCTTTACAAAAAATACTATGAGCATTGAAAGAAATGTAGAAACAAAAAATGTAAAATATAAAAATATTAATACTATAAACTCTGTTTAATCAACATTATGAAAACTATTGGAGTCTAAGAATATTAAGTATACCATTCCCACTCTAGTTTATGCAACAGTAGGGAAAGTGTTGGACTCCGAAAGGGGTACAATTTACCATTCCCACTCCAGTCAGCGCCACAATAAGGAAAGTGCGGGAATTTGGAGGGATAAAATTTACTATTCCCACTCCAGTCTGTGCAACAGTAGGGAAAGTATTGGATTTCAAAGGGGTGAAAGTTACTATTCCAACTTCAGTCTGTGCAACAGTAGCAAAAGTGTTGGACTTTGAAGGGGTAAAATGTACTATTCCCACTCCAGTCTGTGCATCAGTAGGGAACGCGTTGGATTTCGAAGGGGTGAAACTTACTATTCCCACTCCAAGCAGCGCAAAGGTAGGAAAAGTGTTGAACTGCAAAGAGGTTAATTTTACCTCTGCAGTTTAAACAAGGGTAGGGAAAGTACTTCACTTCAAACACATTCCATATATAAGTAACACCATGAATGTAGAAAAAATATCAAACTCTTTATTTATATATATATATATATATATATATATATATATATATATATATATATATATATATATATATATATATATTGCACCAGTTAGGTTTAAAGGCTGTCAAAATTGGGCGGTCCGAGCACGGGTTACCGGCAACCCCATACTTGCAAAATTCCTTCTCCGATATAGCAGAAAAATGCTTAAACACTCTTGCATTCTGCAAATAAAGTTTTAAGGGCTCCAAACGACGCGTTTCAGCTTTCGCCTTGTTCACGCTCATAACAAGCAGTTATCTTTTCAGCCATTATAAACAGTGCTTTGAAGATAAAAAACGAACTTAACCCAAAATAAGGTATATACAACAGTTGATCACTATGGCAGCCATTTTGACAAAGTGGAATGTGCATCGTCTTATCTCAATAATGAATGCAGAGTACAAATGCATTACAAGTACCCTGCACATAATATTCGAATTCCTGTGAAAACATAATATCAACAATATACCAGCAAATGGTAGACATGATTATAAACATATTTATACATCAATTGTGCCTTTAGTATGCAATAGCGAATTCATGAGATTTGTTGGTACGCAAACCAAATAGCAAATACGTCCATATATTTTGATATAATGTGATGTAGCAGCATGAGAACGTCATAACAAAATGGCGCTCAATCAATTTGCACCGAATGGACAGACTTTGCGGAAATGCTGCCCTAATGGGCGGACCAACTGCTCAAACAAAATATAATAATAATAATAAGCAGAGTGTCCCCATTCCTGCCCCAGTGGGCATACATTTCAATGACTTATTTCATAAAGTCCTACAAATTAACAACGTTCATGCCAAGAATTCTTAACTCCAAAACTTGTGCCAACAGTGCTGCGCCAGTGGGCATAGGCTCCAAAAAATGAACATTGCCGATATAGATGTATATAGTTTCAAATAAATTACCACTTAGATAGCTGCCATAGTCGAAGGAAACAATGCCTTCACCTACAAAAAAATAGAAAAATAAATTTTAAAATCCTAAAAGGAGGAAAACGGCAACAGACAATACAGTATGAATATTACACAGATCAGTTAATTATTCAGGTGGACAGCCAGTTCTTCACTTGAATTCAAACCACTTGGTGCCATGGTTTCAAAATCGATGATATATCTTGATTCAAGCTTGCATAGTGAAAGTTCACGATTCCCCCCCTCACACAGTTGAACACTGTGTCAATTACCAGCATTCTTAATAACTTTTCATCTTGAAAATGGTGGTCATAGAAGTGGCGGGCTACCGGGTACTGCCTATTATTTTGCCGTATAGCACGGACATATTCAAGTATTCTTTTTTTAGCACGATGTATTGTGCTCCCTATGTATAACTTATTACAAGGGCAAATCAGAGCATAAATGCAATACATGGTGTTGCAAGTTAGTGATTTCTTGATCACAAATTCTCTACTAGAGCTAGGAATTGAGAGTTTGGTGCAATCTGTACTGTTGCTGCAAGCTTTGCAGTTTGCCATAGTGATCAACTGTTGTATATACCTTATTTTGGGTTAAGTCCGTTTTTTATCTTCAAAGCACTGTTTATAATGGCTGAAAAGATAACTGCTTGTTATGAGCGTGAACAAGGCGAAAGCTGAAACGCGTCATTTGGAGCCATTAAAACTTTATTTGCAGCATGCAAGAGTGTTCGAGCATTTTTCTGCTATAGCGGAGAAGGAATTTTGCATATATATATATACTACTTTTAAGACAATTAGAAACACGTATGATATTAGAATTCGACAGCAAGTTTTCCAACGGGCTCAACAATACTGAGGACATGCACAACTTCCTATGACAACTCCCGTATTCGTTTCATATGTGATTATTGATGAAATCTGAACTCAAATAAGGTTCACATGGTTAAATTTGTTATTGACTAGTGAGACATAATGGCACTTTTTTAAAATCAGGCAGTTTTTATCAGAAAGAATAATGAGATCATTTCTGCTGCTATCCCCCTATATATATAATATCCCCAATATAAATGAAATACATACATTTTTTAGTTAACAAAAAACATTTTTTAATATAGTCACTAGCACTTTTTTAATAGATTTTGCACTGAGCACCAAGCACTTTAACAACAAAAAATATATATACATATAGCATAAATTTGCACTAATAAACATGATCAGTTTATTCTTAAAAACATAAACTGGTATCGATGGCAATGAGATTGAATCATTATGAGCATCAGTTGATATGACTTGGAATATTTCATTATACAATATTAAAGATAAGTCACAGCATTTAGGCTGATATATGATCAAAAGTGTAAAAAGATGATAAATGATTTAGAATTGGCATTTAGGCTGTAATGTCTATGTGGGTTTCTATTTTTAGTCCATTCTGGTATTGCACTGATGTCCTATGTATAAATGTATTTATTTATTTAAACATATTTATAGGTATTTTATGCATAATATTTATATAAATATTTATTGGTGCATTTAAGCACGTTTTAAAAATACCATGACATTATTGACTTTTCATAATTTTAATATTCTCAATATCCTAAGATTGTTTAAATGCGACAACATTGCATTTAACTTATAACAACACTGATGACACAGACCATTGTGAAATTGTAGATGTGCAAAAGAGAGTTAAACTGTTTTTTCTATGTTTATAATCACGTGATTGTTTAAGGGGGTGTGCACTAAGCAAACATATAAAAAACCACGGCGTACTGCACTCTGTATGTGATCAAGGGCACTAGCTGCCCGAAACGCGTCATCAGATGAGGAGTGGAAAATAAAGAATATCTTGCCTGTCTATCCCGGTGTCTGTTGCTCTCTCTTCGCCGAAAGGAGGTTTTGGGAGCTTGGTGGTCGCGAATATATATATGGAGCCTTCATTTATTGCCCACTGGGGCAGAATGAGGCACCTGAAGATTAACTTTAACTCATATATTTTTTCAAAAGCCCGGTTACGAGTGAAATTGTGTCTGCCCACTTGTGCTCAATTATGCAAATCCTTAAGGGTTCACATTATCACATTTATTTATAATGTTTTGCGTTATATGCTACTTTATATATGTTACTTCTTTATGAACTCGCACTGCGATACATTGAAGTTGAATACGAGTTTATTTGCTCTATGTTATTTAATTTACATTTTGCTTTAACAGATGACTTCTCCACTTGGTAGTATTGAATCCAACCCACTTGGGCCACGTACTGTCAATATTCTGTACGGAATTAAGGGCAGGTCATAAATAAGTAGCACTATATTAGCAAAACACTATCAAATGCTATTATAACCTAGGGATATCCGGTAATACATGCAGATAGGATATGTTGTAAACTCTAAATTTGCTCATTCCAATGACTTTTTTACACTCCGACATGGCAGTCTTGTTTGTGCCAATTATCACTGGGGCACCGACCAAGTTACATGAGATTTGGTTTGTTAATTTGCAACATTAGGATAGATTTGCCTCTTCACTTTTAATTTATTTAATTGAATGATATCCAATTATTTTTACTTATGTGTGCCACAATATTCAAATCAAGAACTGCATCATATTTACAGCAATAATTTGTGACAATGTTACCAAGTTTACTTCAAAATGTGAAACATGCAACTCTGCAAACATTGTTCTATATAACGTATCATGTAATGATTCTTTGTGTCTTTTGAAGACATTACAAAATGGCGGTTGCTGTAGCAGGAATTGTTTGTGATGTTTGGTTAAGTGGACCACCTTCACTGTTTATGTTAATTTTAAAAATGTGGGTAGTTGCTCCACTCTTTGACCCATGACAAAGGCTATGGCCGAAACGCGTTGGGAGGAGCTGGTTTTCAAATAAATTCACTTGCAACAACTCGAGGTGTCTGAGAGTTTACTTAAAATTGGGAGAGACTGGTGCTTTTATATTATCTATCTATCTATCTATCTATCTATCTATCTATCTATATATATATATATAGATATAGATATCTATATCTATCTATATATATATATATATATATATATATATATATATATATATATATATATATATATATATATCAGTACTGAGACAATTCCAATATCAAATAATGAAAATTCTTTCGATGGTTGTTTATATTCTTTCTTTATTAGATCTCTTGATGAGTCGCTTTATACAGATTATACAGCCTACAGCCAACACGTGTTTCGCGCACTGTGAACTTATTCAGGGCTGTTACAACTTGAAAAAATAAACATCAATAACTATTACATGCAATACGTACATAATATTCTATACAAACAGACGAGGTAAATACATACATAGGCAAAAATTCTGTTATAATTATTACTAACAGAGCATAGTCTTGTACAATGCATACTGAAAATATTCTGAGGGTGTATCCCAAAGTGCAGTCAGTGTTATTGTACTTTCCCATCAATGCCATGAACATTTATCATACATAAGTACAGTATCATATGCCAGTTCAATTAGCAAACCCTATCCTAGGGAACCCAATTGTAATGCAGTCAGTTGTTTTGTATTAGCAGCAGTGACCCATGGGAACCTGGCTACCTGGTTACCTGTAGATCTCATACTTGAAATCTGTTTAGAATTGAATAATCACTTGCCTTATATAAAAGGCTTCCTTCTCAAGCACTCTATCCAAGGAAACTATGTCCCCTGGACTTGAAATGTAATACTCTTTGTGGCTGCGACAGATGTGGGGGTGTGTGTGATGGCGAGTGAATAGGAGCGCAGGTGTCTAGTGGGTTGGTGGAAGTTCTGTCGATGGTTGAGGTAGGCACGACCTAGGTCATTAAGGGCTTTGTAGGTGTGCGTGAGGAGATTTAACTGGCATCTTTTCTGGATTGGGAGCCAGTGGAGGTCTCTCAGGTGGGGAGTGATGTGGGTTCCTTTGGGGAGGTCCAGGATGAGTCCGGCTGCTGTGTTCTGTGGGGTCTGGAGTCCTCTGAGGAGCTGGGTGGAGATGCCAGCAAAGAGTGCGTTGCCGTAGTCAAGGCGACTAGTGATGAGGGTCTGAGTGACAATCTTTCTGGTGTTGGTTGGGATTCATCGGAAGATTCTGTGGAGCATGTGATGTCTGTGGAAGCAGGAGAAAGCGACTGATTTAACTTGTTGTTTCATGGTCAGTTGGCTGTCGAGGATGATGCCTAGGTTGCGTGCATGGCTGGTAGGTGTGGGTCCAAGTTCTGCAGGCCACCAGCTGTGGTCCCATGTGGAGGTGTTCTTTCCAAAGATCAGTAATTCAGTTTTGTCGGAGTTGAGTTTGAGGCAGTTGTCTCTTATCCAGTTGGTCATGGCATTGCAGAAGTTGGTTTTGGCGCTGGAAGGGTCCTCGTTGAGCGAGAGGATCGGTTGAGTGTCGTCTGTGTAGGAAATTTTGTTTAGTCTGTTGGATCTGGCAACGTCTGCAAGGGGGTCAAGTAGATGTTGAACAGGGTGGGGCTGAGGGATGATCCTTATGGTACGCCGCATATGAGGTCTTTGGGTGCGGAGGTGAAGGGAGGCAGTCAGATACTCCATGTGCATCCTGTAAGGATGGAGGCGATCCACTTGAAGTTGTCTTGCTGTATGCCTATGTTGTGGAGTCTGTTGATGAGGGTGTTGTGGGAGACTATGTTGAACGCTGCAGAGAGGTCGAGGAGGATCAAGGATGCGGTTTCTCTACAGTTGAGTGTTCTGATGTCGTCTGTTGTGGAAATCAGCGCGGTCTCAGTGCTGTGGTTGGCATGGAGTCCTGAATGAGAGGCGTCCAGTAGGTGATTTTGTTCCAAGAATTCGGTGAGCTGCTGGTTGATGGCTTTCTCAAGAACGTTGGCCGGTAGGGCAGCAGGGAGTTCGGACAATCATTTTTTAGATCATTGGGGTTGGCAGAGATTTATTTTAGGAGAGGTCTGACGTCTGCGTGTTTCCTTCTGTCCGGGAAGGTTGCTGTGGAGATGGAGGTGTTGAGGATGCTGGTGAGTTGCGTGTAGATTGGATTTGTTGCAAGGTTGTAGAGTTGTTGGGCCAGGGGTCGGTGGTTACCCTGGCGTGGACGGAAGGCATGATGGCTGAGGTGGTTAGGCTGGTGTTCGCTAGTTGGTTGAGGTCGTTGGGGTTGAGGGTGGCGGCTTGGAGATTGAAATTGTTGTAGATGTTGGTGATCTTGCTGTTGAAGTAGTCTGAGAGGGTGTCGCAGAGTTCTTGGGAGGGGTGAATGGTGTTCTGTGTGGCTGTTGGGTTGGAGAATTCCTTGACAATTTTGAAGAGTTCCTTTGTGTGGTTGGCTGCGTAGTCGATGCGGGTGGTGATGGCTGCTTTCTTGACTTCTTTGATGTGCCGGTGATAGTTGCTGAGGGCTGTTTTGTGAGCAGTTCTATCAGCAGGATTCTTGATGGCGTGCCATCTTCTTTCCAGTTGGTGGCAGTTGCGCTTGGTGGTCCTGAGTTCTGGGGTGTACCAGCTAGCATTTTTGGGGTCTTGTTGGACTTTGTAGGTTTCAGTGGGGCGACTTTGTCAGCGCTGTCGGTGATCCAGGCAACGAAGTTCTGGATGGCCGGATTGAGGTATATTAAAACCTCGGGTTGAGAGGAGGTGAGGGCCTGTGACCACTGCAGTGCGAATTGCCTGCTAGTCTCACAACCCTACCATAATTAATAAAGAATGCAAGCCCAAATTGCACACCAACATGATCAATCTGAAATTTCCCAGCAATTTAGGGTCAGATTTACATGGTTGGGGCAGTGCATTTTCGGTTGTCTAAAGGAAGAATGTTGCATTACTTAACGGTAATTTCATTTTTGTGTGTCCATGCTTCCTCATTACAAACATTACACTTATAAGGTGAGTCCACCTCTACAGGCAGGTACTCTGTTGCACAGTTTCCCTACTCGTATAGAAGGACCACCTACATAAGGCATCCTGTGATGTCCTTAAGCTCCCAGATGGCCAGACGCAGCAACTGAAGGGGAGGAATAAAGGGTAGTAATTACTGTAACAAGGAAGAATGAACTTACAGTAATGAAGTTACCAGTAAGTAAGTGAAGCATCATCCCTTCGCCCATTTCCTCATTACATCTATGAGGAATACCAAAGGAACTCCTGAGATGGGGCAACAAGACAAAAGCCCAGCCTTAATGAGGTAAGCAGTAGTTGACATAAAACCATACCTATGCAAGACTTGCAATACAGAACCCCAACTCAAGGAACTCAAGCTGAACAATGCCCCATCAGAATAAAACATACATCTAACTTTGCCATATCCCATCTCTGAGAATATAAGAGAAGAATCTAACAACATGTCCAAATTAATTTATGTAGCAATTCCACTGCCCCCTTAGCAGAGGCATCCCAATCCACAGTCTATGAAACAAACATGCCCTTAGGAATTATCTTAAGCCCAATGGGTAAGAAACTGCTTAAATGAAAAAACAAGGCTTGTAAGCTGAGTTAAAAGCAATAGACCCATATGACCAGAATATAAGTTAAATCGAAGATGAGCATATCACAGCCAGCTATACACTATGTAAAACATAACCGCCACAAACAATATAGGGAATGAAATCTGATGGACAAATAAATCTTCTAAAACAAAAATAAATTTGCCAACAGGATTCATTCTAACATGAACCATCTCAAGGAAGGAATGCTGAAAGACTTACAATAATAATCCACCGTATACATCCATTCTCTGGATGAAGTGAATAGTAATAGGAGCATCCCACAGTGTCAAAGATTGAGAAACACTGAAGACCTTCAACTCATAATGACAGCACCTTCAAGAGAAGTAACAAGGTGACAACAACAAACTGTGTACCTCATTGTGAAACTGGAAAGAGCCTTGTACAGAGAACCTTCAATTGTGATATAGCCGCTGTAGATCACCTAGTGCTCCAGAGGAATATAATGTTGATGAGAAACATGTAACAAGAAGTACCCCTCCTGTGCTGAAATATTCAGGGCTAATCAGTTGACCAGAAAATTGAATATCATGGTTAATATACAAAAAAATAATCCAAACTGAGAGAACGATAAGAAGAAACAAATCCCTGTGCTCTGGAAGATCAAAGAAGGCTTCCCCTCATAGGAACATTCTGTCTGAAAGAACACCATCATCAATACAAAAAACTGAAGAGTTGATTAGGGCCATTTAAAGCAATGCCTGAGAAGTAGGCAAACCTAAAGAGTCAAAGAGGATCATACAGTAGCTCTGCTCTTGTAAAGGTTGGAAATTGACTTGGTAATTAAGGATTTTCACTTTACTGAATCCTAGGAACAAGTTCAAAAAGTCTAGATCTAAGGACACATGCTTCCATCTTGAGCCACCTTTACGTCTGAATCCAAAGGCGCTATACCTTGGCATCCTTGTCAGAAGAAACAGGACAGAACAACCTCCAAGTCCCACATTCTGAAGAAAACAAGCAAAACCCACAACTGAGCCAGGGCTTCAAGTGCCCCTTCACTCTTCTATTTAAAACAGAAACAAAAGGCTGGACGCATAGCACTTGCCAGTGAAAGCTATTAACATTTCATTTATTTGGGAAATCCTTGGACCATCTTGGGATGGAACTGAACTTTCAGCTGATGCATGACCTTAGAGTAGGTTGGAGTACAAATCCTTAACTTTTGTGGTGAGACTCTGACCTTAACTACTAGGCCACCAGAGATGCTCTCAATATGTCTGACTGAGTCAGAAATAAAACGAGGATGTTTTCAACATAGAACGTTTTACCAGTAGATAGGAAAGACAACAGAAGCTTTCCCAAAGCTGAACCAATAGGGGGGAATGCTCTTCAGAATATCCAAGCATCCAACTTGATTTCTAGAAGAAGGAACAAACCTACAGATGTCAATGTAAGTGAAGAAGGCATGATCCCTTTTACATGACAGTTTCCTGGTTTCAAATGCTGTAGAATAATAACCAATCTAAGTGTCAGGACAGTGGCTGCCGTATCACCTAATAACCAAAGGCTCATGAGGGACTGTATACTACTACTCATTGCAACAGGTTGTTAACTGATACACACACTTCAATCCTCAAACACAAAAAGGAGATAACAAATAGCCAGGCTGATCCGAAAAAGTCTGATAAATAGTGTGTCTGCATAGATCTATCTTAAAGACAACACTGGACAGGGCTGTCTACTCCACACGCCATTACAGTAGGTACATTTTAAATGGCTTCTGGGTAGGTAGTCCTACACGAACTGGAAGATGAGAGCGGAGCATAAAATTACCTGTCTGCGGAGGTGGACTCACCTTGTGGATGTAATGGCTATAACAAACAAGTAGACAAAGTGGTAATGGGTAGTTTTGATCCCTGGAGTGGGAAGTAGGAGGCCATGTGGGCCTACACCCATGGCCTTTATGAAGTTAGTGCACATTGTTCTTCGATTGAGGTGCCATTGCCTACCCTTCGCCTAGATCTCACAGGCCACTAAGCTGTGCATCACTGCAAAGCTGCAGAAAGCGTCTCTTGATAAAGATGGATAACATTACATTTTGTAATAACACCTGCCATCCTTAGGCATTTTGTCATACGAACATAAATTAGCTCATGAGCAGGGCCCCTGATAGTTGCTGGTACCTTGACTTTAAATACTCAGCCCAAACCTCAATCTCTTTTGAGGCATTCATTCAGTGCCTCAGCTCTCAGCTGCATATCTCACAAGCGAGAAACAGCCTTTACAAAGCAAACATTACCACGCAATTCCTGTACCACACATCCTTTACCACGCAATGTCTTTACCACGCATGCCTTTACAACAAGAGGCAAGCATATTTAAGGTGTGCTTGTGTATGTATTTATATATATGTGTGTGTGTGTTTGGATGTGTGTGTTACCCAGTGGCCACCACTTGGTAGTTATAGTTAGGTCAGGGTTTACATAGGAAATGCCTTTTTTGATTTGCTAATAACTTTGACACCATTTGACGGATCTTCACAAAGTTTTCCAATAAAGTGCTCTTTTCTGTCTAGTTTCAGGGCGATCCATCAAGCAGGGGTAGAGAAAAAAGCAGGGATCACAAAACACAAAATCCCCATGTATTTATCTAAGGGAGTTAATGATGTTTCATATTATTCTGAGCTACTTTGTGCTTACTTTCAGGCCTTTAAAGCCAAACTAGTTTATAGAGTAATGTGTACAAAAGATACTTGAATGATGTCATTAGTGGTGTCATCAATTTTGTCATTTGAGATGTCATCAGTGATGTCATAAATGATGTCATAGAACACGTCACAAGTGATTTAATATGTGGGGTCATAAGCAGGGCATGGTGGGGGCGCAATTATAGTTAGCTCTGCTAATTATAACTGGTGAATTTCTGTGTTTTTTTTAATTCAGAACTTTAATGCTGTCACTGACATATTCACCTAACTATAATGCTACTGTAACCTTTCTTTTTTCCATTGAATTTCTAAGGCTTTTGTTGATCTTGTTATCCCACCTAACTATAATGTTCCTTTAACCTTTGGTTTCTTCAGTGAATTGTTAGGGTATTTTAACTTAAAGTAATATCTTAGAACCATAGGTAAAGTCACAGGCATTTGGCCGTGCGTGGCAGGGGGTTGGGCGCAGACCTGGCCGGCGAACAGGCCCTGTGTCTCACCCACTCGGTGGCAGCCAGACCACCTGCAGGCAGCTGATTCCATGCTGAGAAAGGCCTCTCATTGCATGCAGCGTGGGGTTCGCCGGAGGCAGCCACCCGGAGGCAGCCAACCACATGCCTCGAACGGCCTTTAGTTGTGCATGACATGGGGTTAGTCGCAGGTCCTGTCTTGCAGACATTCCCTACCTCCATCTCCCCGCAGACAGCCAACTCCATACTGCGCACAGCCTTTGGCCGAGTTTAGCAGAGGGGTTGGCCACAGCCGTGGCCCGTGTGGGTAAGAGCGGTGGGGCTGGATGGGGGGGGGGATTTCGACTGACGACCACGAGGGGAAATTATTTATTTATTTAATTTTCCCTTGTGGTCATCAGTCGATATTGCCACCTGCACGGGCCACGGCTGGTTGGCCATAGGGCGTGGCTGCCACCAGGCCCTGTGACCAAACCCCCAGCAGACTGTCAGCCCACACCGAGCACAGCCTTTGATGTGTTCAGCATAGGAATGGCCTTTGGGCCCCGGGGACCCAATCCCCTGGGGCCAAAACATATATAATAAGGGGAGGAAGTGTGCAACTCCCTACCCCACCCTTAATTGACCCCGGAGACATCATATCCCTGCTTTCACTCTCACATACTCATTGATTACATTTATAGCATCCCTAATCACATATGAAATGCCATCATTGTTGACAATGCTGTGCATGGCGGGGGAGAGAGTTATAGTTACTCCAGGGCACAAGTTATAGCTACTACAGATAACTAGTGCATTTCAGTGGTTTTGTTAGTTTCAACAGGTAGGTATTATGTAAAATTTTCACCTAACTATAACATCCCTCTAATCTTAGTTTTTTTCAGTAAATTTCTAAAGGTTTTTTTTTAAATTTAAAGTTAGATATTTTTACAATTCCTAAATATAATGTCACTTTAACCTTTTTTTTCCAGTGAATTTCTAGGGTTATTTAATTGTAAAGTAAGATGTCCATCACAATGCACTGTGGCGGGAGGAGGGGTTTGATGCAAGGTCAGGCCTGGCATTGTCCCTTGTGCTGTCACCGCAAAAGCTTGCTGCCCTTTCCCCCCTCCTTGTCCTCCATTGTCCAAGTCCATACCCCTACTCTCTCATTCCAACCCTGTTTGGCTGTTTTTCTGAACTGTCCTTCCAGCCCACCCTGCACAGTTAGCTTACTGTCCATACCCACCTCCTCCCTGCCCTCTGTTGTGCGAGTCCATGCACCTGCCTCCCCTCCTTCCCTGCACGGTTTGATGTGCCGCCACTGCCCTCCAGTTAGCTTGCTGTCCCGGCCAACTCCTCCTGCCCTATATTGCCTGAGCCTGTGCCCCTGTCACTGCGCTCCTGCTTACCCTCTGTGCTTAGCTTGATACCCCTACCCTGTTTTCCCCTGCTCTATGATGTCTGTGTACATGCTCCTGCTCCTTCCCTATTGTCCACCATGTTCCATGAAGCTGCACTCGCCCCTCCTGTCTACTCTGAGTATTCATTTGAGCTGCCACTGCCCCTCATGCCTGCCCAACATTGTTAGATGGCTGCCACCTGTCCCTGCCCCCTCCACCCTGCCCTCCATTGTCTGAGTTGCATGCCCAAATACCCTACCTCCTGCTGTCCATTGTACATTCTGCTGCCACTACTTTCTACCCTGCATGCTGTGTTGTGTGCAACTGCTCCTCCTGTTATGAAGCCCCTACACCCTTCCCCTGCCCTCTGTTATCTGTGTCCAGTCTCTGCCCCTCCCTTCAGCCCTCCGTGGTCCTTTTCGCATGCCCCTGCCCCCTTCCTCTTGTCTACCATGGGTATTGTGCTGCCACTAGCCCTCCTGCCTGCCATACATGGTCATTTGCGTTGCCATTGCCCCTACCACCTGCCCTGTGTGGTCTGCTTGCTGCCCCTGACTCCTCCCACCTTCCCTCTATTGTCCGTATGTATGCCCATATGGGCTCCCTGTTGTCCTCCATGGTGTGTTGTGCTTCCAGTGCCCATTCTGCCTTTCCTACATGGTCAGCTTGCCCCCTGCCCTCCACTGTCCTTTGTGCTACAACTGCCCCTCCTCCCTGCCCTGTATGGTCAGCTTGCTTTCCTTGCCTCCTTTCCCCATGCCCTCTGTTGTCTGTAGTCTTTGCCCTGTCCCCTCCCTATTGCTTTCTATGGTCCATTGTGCTGCACTGCCCTCAGGCTTAACCTGTGTTGTGTATTGTGCTGCCACAACCCCTGGCGCTTGCCCTGTAAGGTTAGTTTATTGGCCCTGCCACCTCCATCCTGCTCTCTATTGTTTGAGCCCATGTACCTACCCCATTCATCCTGCTCTCCATAGTCCATTGTTCCATACATGCTAACATTTTGAATTTGGTAAGAGGGAGGTTTTCAAAAGAAAATCAAGGGAATCGATTTTTCCAATTGACTTACATTGAAAAAGAGTAGATTTTAGGTGGGAGACAACTTAAATAAAGCCCTATTGTGTTTTTAAAAAAACAGAATCTCCTGCCTGAATCAGATCTGTTGGCATGTATGGTCGTACTGCCACTGCCTTTCCTTTTTGCCCTCTATGGTCTATTGTGTTGCCACAGTCTCTCTTGCCTGTCCTGCATGTTTTGGATTACTGCCCCTGCCCCCCCTTTCTACTGCCCTCCTTGGCCCATTGTGCTGCCCCTCCCCCCTGCCCAGCTTGGTCAACTTGCTGCCCCTGTCCCTTTCTCCCTGCCCTCTATTGTCCGATTCCGTGCCCCTTAACTCTGCCTCCCCATAGTGTTCTAATGAACAACTAGATCACTAACATTCTGTAATTATTACAAACGTGTGGCACACCTGAAGTAATCTTGATGGAATTAAAATCGTAAAATCTAAAGCATTTCCTTTAGAAATGATAAAAACGAGGGGATCTTTTCCCATGGAAATTATGGTTAGTGCTCTAAAAAACTAAAAAGAAGACACATTTTCTCAAATAGCGACAAAGCACTTTTAAATTTTTCTCTATCTTGATGTTGTTTTTATCCAGTTGATCACTTGATTATTTGTTGCACTTAGGGGAGAGGATGTGGTGTTACAACCAGAGCTTTGTAATTGGGAAACCAGGTTTGAGTTTCGGCGTCGAGTTTGAGAGTCGGCTCAACATTCAGTGATTCTGGACAAATCACTTAGGGGCCCATTACGATACCCGGCGTAAAAAAATCCGCCAGGCATGGAAGCGGCAAAAATCCGCCCGCACACACCGTCTGAACACCGACCACGCCATTACGATTACACAAACCGAAAACCGCCATCGGCGGAAAAATCACACAAAATACCGCCCGCCATCGTCCGAGTCGGAGTCAAACCGCCCGCCACGGACGGAAACACGCACGACAACACAAAACCGCCCGCCCTCACGGCCGACACACCGCACGTGAGATTACGATCGCACCGCCATGAGCGCGGGAAAACTACAAATATACCGCCCGCCAGCGCAAACAACGCCGATGAGAATCGACACGGCAGAAGCCATGGCGCCCACGTCCCTGCACAGAAACCATCCGCTCACAAAACCAATCGCACACAACATGGCCAACAAGTCCACACAGCAAGGCACGCACAAATACACAAGCACAGTACACATCCCGAAAACACCCCCCTGGACAAACAAAAACTACAAAGGCCAGAACCCCAGACACAACACACCTGAAAACAACAGACCATGAGGACACACCCACATAGGTAAGTACAAAAGCAGCACTCCCACAGACCACAACCCCTTGCAACATTGCAAACCAGAGAGGAGAGGAGAGGACACAGTGACACAGCAAGGACAGCAGCACACCACAGAAACGCACACATCACCACCACCACCACCACCACCACAAACCCCCTGCACATTACACAACACACACCGCACCAGCACCACAAACACCATGGCACCACAAAGAATGCCCAAGTTCACGCCCATTGAGCTGACGGTCATGGTCGACGAGATCATCAAGGTGCACCCACAAATCTATGGGAACATGGTCCAGCACACACCACTAGCCACCAGAAACAGAATGTGGAACCGGATCGTAGACCAGGTCAATGCAGTCGGGACCCTGCCCAGGAACAGAGTAGAAATTAACAAACGGTGGAATGACGTCAAGAGCCTGGTCAAGAAGAAGGAGACCAAGAACAGAGAGCTGGCAGCCGTCACTGGCGGAGGGAATCCCGCGCTCTTCAAGACCTTCAAACCGTGGGAGGAGAAGGTGCGAGTCATCATACATCCGGAGATCCTCGCCGGATTAGCAGGGGAGTGGAGGCTGGTAAGTACAAACTAATGTATACCAGCACACCGCTATGTACTCACATGCACTACCACCATGCCACAGCTCCCAGGGACAAACACCCCCATGTCCAGCACACAATACACAACACATCACACACACATGCAACAGACACCACCACACACAGCCCAAACAGAACAACTGTAAGATGCGTGGGGACATGTGTACACTCAGCCAGCCACGTAACC
Organism: Calotriton arnoldi; assembly: GCA_963921515.1. Classification (NCBI taxonomy): domain Eukaryota; kingdom Metazoa; phylum Chordata; class Amphibia; order Caudata; family Salamandridae; genus Calotriton; species Calotriton arnoldi. The sequence goes on along the minus strand of CAWUFW010026201.1, from coordinate 4,358 downwards.
ACCAACAGGTCCCCAAGTATGCCAGAAGCGCCACAACGAGCACCCACCACACCCATGTGTCCGCCATAGCTGCACTAACCGACAAGTAACAGGTAAGTGGCAGGAACACAAAGTGCAGTGGGTGGGAGGGTGGACAGCCCAAGTACAACACACACCAGGCCCCTAGTCCCACAGCACAGCAAGGAGGAGCATCCCCCACCCCCACAGCCACGTGTCAGCCACCGCAGTGCACACCAACAGCCGAAAGGTAGACATCACGATCCACAACAATCGGTGTCAGTGGGTGTCCAGCCACCACCACGACCCACAACACCCCCCACCCCCACAGACCTGCAACATGGAGCACCCCCCGCTTAGAACCATGTGGCATCCAGTACAGTGCACGCCCGAACAACCTGCAGGTGGGAAACTGGACAGGGCTGGATTACTGGAGGCATGAGGACCGTAACACGACCAACACATGGGACATGTCACGTAGCAGACGAACACGCAGCACCGCCCACCGTCACGAACAAGTGAACAATGTGCACACGGACATGAACCACAGACTCACACCTCACATGACCCATCACAGACACAGCAACACCCAAGGAGCCACGTCTGCATGCACAAGCCACACTGAATATAGTACCACACGGCAGCCACTGTGCAACTCATCACACACAACCGAAACACCATTGAAGTCCTGTCCATGTAGCCCCTACTGCCTGTCAACCACACACCCCACAACTACGCCTATGTAAGACAAACAACACTAGACGCAACAGAGCGGAACAACTGAAATGCACACGAACACCACTGAACCCATCAAACACACAGACACACCATGCACATACAACATACCATCCATCCCATCCGTCAGCCCCAGTCTCATGAAAGGCATGTCATCCGCACAGCTGCCACACATACAGCAGTCACGCTAAGATACATGCCCATGACCAACCATGTGCCAGAAGTCAATGAAGCGCACGACACACTGTGAGCAACAACACACAACATGGGCCACACCCCCCACGAGCACTGCAGTGATGCACATGGCACAGGGCAGCACGCACACCAAGGAGATGGGACAACTGCAATACGTTGGCTGGCACACAACCAACACTCACTCATAACGATGCGTCCAATGCCATGTCCAGTAATCACAACAGACAGCAAATATGCAGGCCATGTCAGGCATGCACACACCTCAGACCATGCACTGTCATGCTGCCACAACACATGTCACGTTCGGCACCCATGGCTCACAGCATGTACCCCAAAAGCATATTCCCTCCCAAATGCGAATCTGGGGCATGGCCCCCATGTTGCCATATGCGTTCCTAAGCGTTCCATTTGAACCCCAAAAGCATATTCCCTCCCAAATGCGAATCTGGGGCATGGCCCCCATGTTGCCATATGCGTTCCTAAGCGTTCCATTTGAACCCCAAAAGCATATTCCCTCCCAAATGTGAATCTGGGGCATGGCCCCCATGTTGCCATATGCGTTCCTAAGCGTTCCATTTGAACCCCAAAAGCATATTCCATCCCAAATGTGAATCTGGGGCATGGCCCCCATGTTGCCATATGCGTTCCTAAGCGTTCCATTTGAACCCCAAAGCATATTCCCTCCCAAATGTGAATCTGGGGCATGGCCCCCATGTTGCCATATGCGTTCCTAAGCGTTCCATTTGAACCCCAAAAGCAAAGTACAAAACAGACCCAGGATGGGCCAGGAGCCCGCATACACCAGAGTCACAATAAGTAGGGGCACAGCAACACACCCATCGGCATGGCCAATCCGTCCCATGCCACATGTGCACAGCACACAGTCCCATTGCCAAGCACACACAACTACAAATGGTACAGCCACACACACGCCTCCGGGAAACCCATGTACGAGATTGCACGAACTGTTAATGTCAGACGACAAATACATACTTCGCAAGGTGCAACACAATAACAAATCTCATTCTCTCCACAGGTGACGAACTGCTGGATGCTGGGGATGGAGCCAGCAGCCAGCACAGCCAGCCTACAAGCCCCCAACGAGGACACACGGATGTGGAGGATCTGTCCTCCTCTTCGGACACGGACCACCAAGCAGGCCCATCTGGTGTGGCAGGGCCCAGCCGCTCCCTAGGACTCCTCCTACCCACCAACCCATCATCCAGGGCTGCTGAACATTCCCAGCCCCCTGCTGCCACTGTCGTTGCGGCCACACCCACGGTCATTGCGGCCACACCCACGGTCATTGCGGCCACACCCACGGTCATTGCGGCCACTACCACTGCCGCAACCGCCACCATCGCCGCACCGACCACCACCGCCGCCACCACCACCACGTCTTCGCTGGCACCAGCCCCAGCGCAGGTGGTGGCCCGGCCGACTGGATCCACCCTGGGAGCCACAGCGAGGACCGTGGTGAGCAATGTGGCTAGTGGGCAGGCCGGTGGCAGCAGGACTGGTAGGAGGAGCAGGGTCAGGCAACGCCAGCCTCCCCTGGGAGCCATGCCCTGCCTCAAATGGCCAGAGTCCTTGGGGCCTATGAAGAGGCCCAAGGACAATGGGCCAGGTCAGCTACAGACACGCGTGAGGTGCTGGGGGTGCTGAGGTCCATGGACGCCCGTATGGGCCAACTCGTGGACCTCATGGGCCAGCTGGTGGTGGCGGTGAGGTCACAGCCAGGGACAGCAGCTCCCCCTCCGCCACCACCTGCCGGGGCGCAGGGTCGAGCAGCAGTGTCCAGTTCCCCTGCATCCACAGCCAGTGAGCACACCTCAACCACCAGCATGTCGCAAGCTGGCACCCCCTCGCAAACGTGGAAGGGGCCGTCCGAAGTGGAAACAGATCTCCCGGGAGGACTTCGCACGCTCCAGACGCAAGTGAGGCAGCCAGCCAGCCTTCCTTGACCAGCCACTGCATTGACTTGGACTACGATCCCACTCCACACAGCCATCTGGATGGCATGTGTGTGTTGGACTATGGACATAGAACCAGTGGGTACACCCTGAGCATCACGCAGCCATGACCGACAGCTCATTGTCACTGCACGCACCACTTTTGTCATCACCTTACACACAATCACATGTCACAGTTTGAAATAAATGCACCTCTTACACAAACTGCTGTTTGTGCCCTATGTTTTATTTGTACGGAATACAACGGCCACCTTGGGCGGAAAGGCACCTGATGCGTGGCATGGCAATGGAACCGGAGGGCCTGTAGGGACCTAGGGGTGGGAGACAGAACAGGAGCACATTCAATGAGTGTGTCACACACCCATCACACAGTACATGTCAACAACTACAAGCAATGTACACACATCGCACAGAGCAATAGGGCACAATGCCACAGCCACCAACAGTGGCATACTACCCTGGCCATGGAGCGTTGACACACAGCACGCAGTGAACAAACGGCCACCCTGACACAGCACACACACACCTGCACAGATACAGCCACATCAGCCGTCGTACATGGACACTCACCGTCAAGTGAAGTAGCGGGCGATGAGCTGCTGCCGCACATTCCCAGCTTCCTCCTCTCCGCTGTCCTCCTCACTCGAGCTGTCCTGGTCTGCGGGCTGGGGCCCTGGTTGATCTCCGTCATCCACGATGAGGGGGATCTGCTTCCGAATGGCCAGATTGTGCAGCATGCAGCATGCCACCACTATCTGGCACACCTTCTGTGGGGAGTACGCCAGCGCACCCCCGGTGCGGTCCAGGCACCTGAACCTGGACTTGAGGAGGCCAAGAGTACGCTCGACCACACGTCTGGTCCTCCCATGTGCCTCATTGTAGCGATCGTCTGCTGGGGTGCGAGGATTCCTCAATGGACTGAGCAGCCATGCCCCATTCGGGTACGCAGAGTCACCTGGGTGTGAGGGACACAGAGAACCGTTGCTATTCCAACTGGACAGGGGACAGCATCGCACAACCAGCACGCTACACCACTCCACATACTCACCGACAATACAGCCACGATCCTGTTGCAGATTGGACATCAGTCGTGGCAAGATGCTGTTGCGCATTATGTGTGCGTCATGGGCCGAGCCTGGGAACTTTGCACACACGTGGGTGATCACCATGTCCGCAAGGCACACCACTTGCACATTCAGGGAGTGCGTGTGCTTCCTGTTGCGGTACAGGTGCTCAGTGGCCTGTGGTGGAACAAGGCCAACATGTGTGCAGTCAATGGCTCCAACGGCGTGTGGGATTCTGCCAAGGGCATAGAATGCACCCTTCACTGCCGCCAATTCACGAGCCCTGGGGAAGCGGATGTACCTGTTTCGGTACAGCATCATGGCTGCCAGTACATCCCTCAGCACCTTGCTGAACATGGGCTGGGACATCCCTCCTCCACTGCCCACTGTGTGC
>CAWUFW010026200.1:0-35826 GCA_963921515.1 Calotriton arnoldi | reverse complement strand
GTGTAGTGGGAAGAGTAAATTATATATTGTTTAAGTTTACCACCTTCAATGAATATTGTTTAAATGTATTGGGAATAGTTGGTGATGTTTGTTTATGTAGAAATATATTTTTAGAATTATTTATAATTTATATAAAATATTTATATAACAAATATGTTATTTGATGTGTATTTATTTATTTTATATAAAGAGTTGTAGGAAACTTACTGTATGTGTTTTTATATGTGAAGGAATATAAATGTATTTTATTATGTGTAGTGAAAATGAATTTGTCTTGTGTAAGTGATGTATAGTTTATAATTTTCTAGTAAAAAAACCAATGTTAATTAAAATGGTACATTTATCAAATTAATATATTTAAGTAAAATATTTAATAATAAGATATACATATAAAAATAAATTAGACTTTTTTATTTTCAATTTTTTTTATTTTTGTATAAGTAGATAGAAAGAGAAACAATTTTTTTTTATTTATACAATGGAATAGACATTATTAAATATACATCAAATATGTCAATTTTTATTGAAGGAACATAAATTATTTTACATACATTTATTCGTTAATTGAATTTTTAAGGGAAAAAAATGTTATGTCATTATTTTACAACATTTGTAACATTGTAATATATGTATACAAATTATATAACCATTTTTGGCATATATATACAGAAAGTAAAGCATTGTATGTTTATTTATTATTTAATATTGTAACATTATAATGTTAGTAAATATTGTTTATCATTTACAAATAATTAGCACTTTATTACATGTAAATATATTTTTAATTAATATTATTAGTATATAAGGGGCCCATTACGATACCCGGCGTAAATAAATCCGCCAGGCATGGAAGCGGCAAAAATCCGCCCGCACACACCGCCTGAACACCGACCACGCCATTACGATTACACAAACCGAAAACCGCCATCGGCGGAAAAATCACACAAAATACCGCCCGCCATCGTCCGAGTCGGAGTCAAACCGCCCGCCACGGACGGAAACACGCACGACAACACAAAACCGCCCGCCCACACGGCCGACACACCGCACGTGAAATTACGATCGCACCGCCATGAGCGCGGAAAAACCACAAATATACCGCCCGCCAGCGCAAACAACGCCGATGAGAATCGACACGGCAGAAGCCATGGCGCCAACGTACCTGCACAGAAACCATCCGCACACAAAACCAATAGCACACAACATGGCCAACAAGTCCACACAGCAAGGCACGCACAAATACACAAGCACAGTACACATCCCGAAAACACCCCCCGGACAAACAAAAAATACAAAGGCCAGAACCCCAGACACAACACACCTGAAAACAACAGACCATGAGGACACACCCACATAGGTGAGTACAAAAGCAGCACTCCCACAGACCACAACCCCTTGCTACATTGCAAACCAGAGAGGAGAGGAGAGGACACAGTGACACAGCAAGGACAGCAGCACACCACAGAAACGCACACATCACTACCACCACCACCACCACCACCACCACCACCACCACCACCAAACACCACCACCACCACCACCACCACCACCACCACCACACCCGGCACCACAAACCCCCTGCACATTACACAACACACACCGCACCAGCACCACAAACACCATGGCACCACAAAGGATGCCCAAGTTCACGCCCATGGAGCTGACGGTCATGGTCGACGAGATCATCAAGGTGTACCCACAAATCTATGGGAACATGGTCCAGCACACACCACTAGCCACCAGAAACAGAATGTGGAACCGGATCGTAGACCAGGTCAATGCAGTCGGGACCCTGCCCAGGAACAGAGTCGAAATTAACAAACGTTGGAATGACGTAAAGAGCCTGGTCAAGAAGAAGGAGGGCAAAAACAGAGAGCTGGCTGCCGTCACTGGCGGAGGGAATCCCGCGCTCTTTAAGACCTTCAAAGCGTGGGAGGAGAAGGTGCGAGTCGTAATCCATCCGGAGATCCTCGCCGGATTAGCAGGGGGAGTGGAGGCTGGTAAGTACAAACTAATGTATACCAGCACACCGCTATGTACTCACATGCGCAACTACCATGCCACAGCTCCCAGGGACAAACACCCCCATGTCCAGCACACAATACACAACACATCACACACACATGCAACAGACACTACCACACACAGCCCAAACCGAACAACTGTAAGATGCGTGGGGACATGTGTACACTAAGCCAGCCACGTAACCACCAACAGGTCCCCAAATATGCCAGAAGCGCCACAACGAGCACCCACCACACCCATGTGTCCGCCACAGCTGCACTAACCGACAAGTAACAGGTAAGTGGCAGGAACACAAAGTGCAGTGGGTGGGAGGGTGGACAGCCCAAGTACAACACACACCAGGCCCCAGTCCCACAGCACAGCAAGGAGGAGCATCCCCCACACCCCACAGCCACGTGTCAGCCACCGCAGTGCACAACGACAGCCGAAAGGCAGACATCACGGTCCACAGCAATCGGTGTCAGTGGGTGTCCAGCCACCCCCACGACCCACAACACCCCCCACCCCCACAGACCTGCAACATGGAGCACCCCCGCTTAGAGCCATGTGGCATCCAGTACAGTGCACGCACGAACAACTTGCAGGTGGGAAACTGGACAGGGCTGGATTACTGGAGGCATGAGGACCATAACACGACCAACACATGGGACATGTCACGTAGCAGACGAACACGCAGCACCGCCCACCGTCACGAACAAGTGAACAATGTGCACACGGACATGAACAACAGACTCACACCCCACATGACCCATCACAGACATAGCAACACCCAAGGAGCCACGTCTGCATGCACAAGCCACACTGAATATAGTCCCACACGGCAGCCACTGTGCAACTCATCACACACAACCGAAACACCATTGAAGTCCTGTCCATGTAGCCCCTACTGCCTGTCAACCACACACCCCACAACTACGCCTATGTAAGACAAACAACACTAGACGCAACAGAGCGGAACAACAGAAATGCACACGAACACCACTGAACCCATCAAACTCACAGACACACCATGCACATACAACATACCATCCATCCCATCCGTCAGCCCCAGTCTCATGAAAGGCATGTCATCCGCACAGCTGCCACACATACAGCAGTCACGCTAAGACACATGCCCATGACCAACCATGTGCCAGAAGTCAATTAAGCGCACAACACACTGTGAGCAACAACACACAACATGGGCCACACCCCCCGAGCACTGCAGTGATGCACATGGCACAGGGCAGCACGCACACCAAGGAGATGGGACAACTGCAATACGTTGGCTGGCACACAACTATCACTCACTCATAACGATGCGTCCAATGCCATGTCCAGTAATCACAACAGACAGCAAATATGCAGGCCATGTCAAGCATGCACACACCTCAAACCATGCACTGTCATGCTGCCACAACACATGTCACGTTCGGCACCCATGGCTCACAGCATGTACCCCAAAAGCATATCCACTCCCAAATGCGAATCTGGGGCATGGCCCCCATGTTGCCATATGCGTTCCTAAGCGTTCCATTTGAACCCCAAAAGCATATCCCCTCCCAAATGCGAATCTGGGGCATGGCCCCCATGTTGCCATATGCGTTCCTAAGCGTTCCATTTGAACCCCAAAAGCATATCCCCTCCCAAATGCGAATCTGGGGCATGGCCCCCATGTTGCCATATGCGTTCCTAAGCGTTCCATTTGAACCCCAAAAGCATATCCCCTCCCAAATGCGAATCTGGGGCATGGCCCCCATGTTGCCATATGCGTTCCTAAGCGTTCCATTTGAACCCCAAAAGCATATCCCCTCCCAAATGCGAATCTGGGGCATGGCCCCCATGTTGCCATATGCGTTCCTAAGCGTTCCATTTGAACCCCAAAAGCATATCCCCTCCCAAATGCGAATCTGGGGCATGGCCCCCATGTTGCCATATGCGTTCCTAAGCGTTCCATTTGAACCCCAAAAGCATATCCCCTCCCAAATGCGAATCTGGGGCATGGCCCCCATGTTGCCATATGCGTTCCTAAGCGTTCCATGTGAACCCCAAAAGCAAAGTACAAACCAGACCCAGGATGGGCCAGGAGCCCGCATACACCAGAGTCACAATGAGTAGGGGCACAGCAACACACCCATCGGCATGGCCAATCCGTCCCATGCCACATGTGCACAGCACACAGTCCCATTGCCTAGCACACACAACTACAGATGCCACAGCCACACACTCGCCTCCGGGAAACCCATGTACGAGATTGCACGAACTGCCAATGTCAGACGACAAATACATACTTCGCCAGGTGCAACACAATAACAAATCTCATTCTCTCCACAGGTGACGAACTGCCGGATGCTGGGGATGGAGACAGCAGCCAGCACAGCCAGCCCACAAGCCCCCAACGAGGACACACGGATCTGGAGGATCTGTCCTCCTCTTCGGACACGGACCACCAAGCAGGCCCATCTGGCGTGGCAGGGCCCAGCCGCTCCCCAGGACCCCTCCTACCCACCAACCCATCATCCAGGGATGCTGAACAGTCCCAGCCCCCTGCTGCCACTGTCGTTGCGGCCACACCCACGGTCATTGCGGCCACTACCACTGCCGCAACCGCCACCATCGCCGCACCGACCACCACCGCCACCACCACCACCACGTCTTCGCTGGCACCAGCCCCAGCGCAGGTGGTGGCCCGGCCGACTGGATCCACCCTGGGAGCCACAGCGAGGACCGTGGTGTGCAATGTGGCTAGTGGGCAGGCCGGTGGCAGCAGGACTGGTAGGAGGAGCAGGGTCAGGGAAACGCCAGCCTCCCCTGGGAGCCATGCCCTGCCTCAAATGGCCAGAGTCCTTGGGGCCTATGAAGAGGCCCAAGGACAATGGGCCAGGTCTGCTACAGACACGCGGGAGGTGCTGGGGGTGCTGAGGTCCATGGACGCCCATATGGGCCAATTCGTGTCCCGTATGGACCAACTCGTGGACCTCATGGGCCAGCTGGTGGTGGCGGTGGGGTCACAGGCAAGGCCAGCAACACCACCTCCGCCACCACCTGCTAGGGCGCAGGGTCGGGCAGCAGTGTCCACTTCCCCTGCGTCCACAGCCAGTGAGCACACCTCACCCACCACCAGCAGGTCGCCACCACACACCCCCTCCCAAACGTGGAAGGGGCCGTCCGAAGAGGAAACAGATCTCCCGGGAGGACTTCGCACGCTCCAGTCGCAAGTGAGGCAGCCAGCCAGCCTTCCGCCAGCCTTCCTTGACCAGCCACTGCATTGACTTGCTCTACGATCCCACTCCACACAGCCAGCTGGATGGCATGTGTGTGTTGGACTATGGACATAGAACCAGTGGGTACACCCTGAGCTTCACGCAGCCATGACCGACAGCTCATTGTCACTGCACGCACCACTTTTGTCATCACCTTACACACAATCACATGTCACAGTTTGTAATAAATGCACCTTTTTCACTAACTGCTGTTTGTGCCCTGTGTTTTATTTGTACGGAATACAACGGCCACCTTGGGCGGAAAGGCACCTGATGCGTGGCATGGCAATGGAATCCGGAGGGCCTGTAGGGACCTAGGGGTGGGAGACAGAACAGGAGCACATTCAATGAGTGTGTCACACACCCATCACACAGTACATGTCAACAACTACAAGCAATGTACACACATCGCACAGAGCAATAGGGCACAATGCCACAGTCACCAACAGTGGCATACTACCCTGGCCATGGAGCGTTGACACACTGCACGCAGTGAACATACGGCCACCCTGACACAGCACACACACACCTGCACAGATACAGACACATCATCCGTCGTACATGGACACTCACCGTCAAGTGAAGTAGCGGGCGATGAGCTGCTGGCGCACATTCCCAGCTTCCTCCTCTCCGCTGTCCACCTCACTCGAGCTGTCCTGGTCTGCGGGCTGGGGCCCTGGTTGATCTCCGTCATCCACAATGAGGGGGATCTGCTTCCGAATGGCCAGATTGTGCAGCATGCAGCACGCCACCACTATCTGGCACACCTTCTGTGGGGAGTACGCCAGTGCACCCCGGTGCGGTCCAGGCACCTGAACCTGGACTTGAGGAGGCCAAAGGTACGCTCGACCACACGTCTGGTCCTCCCATGTGCCTCATTGTATCGATCGTCTGCTGGGGTGCGAGGATTCCTCAATGGACTGAGCAGCCATGCCCCATTCGGATACGCAGAGTCACCTGGGTGTGAGGGACACAGAGAACCGTTGCTATTCCAACTGGACAGGGGACAGCATCGCACAACCAGCACGCTACACCACTCCACATACTCACCGACAATACAGCCACGATCCTGTTGCAGATTGGCCATCAGTCGTGGCAAGATGCTGTTGCGCATTATGTGTGCGTCATGTGCCGAGCCTGGAAACTTGGCACACACGTGGGTGATCACCATGTCCGCAAGGCACACCACTTGCACATTCAGGGAGTGCGTGTGCTTCCTGTTGCGGTACAGGTGCTCAGTGGCCTGTGGTGGAACAAGGCCAACATGTGTGCAGTCAATGGCTCCCACGACGTGTGGGATTCTGCCAAGGGCATAGAATGCACCCTTCACTGCCGCCAATTCACGAGCCCTGGGGAATCTGATGTACCTGTTCCGGTACAGCATCATGGCTGCCAGTACATCCCTCAGCACCTTGCTGAACATGGGCTGGGACATCCCTCCTCCACTGCCCACTGTGTGCTGGAATGACCCAGTGGCGAAGAAATGCATGGCGGCCATCACCTTAGCCGTGGGGGTGACAGCAGTCGGATACACCCTGCGGGGACGGAGATGGGGTTCTAACATGGCACACAGTCGATGCAGGGTTGGCCTGTCCAGCCGAAACTTCCTGATTACCTCTGTATCGTCCATGTCCGCCAGCAATTGGTATGGGCGGTCAATGTTCGGTCTACGCCTGGGTTAAATGGCAGAGGACACATGTCAAAGCAACACGGCACATAGCAATTTCGCATACACATCACTGACATGACTGAGCAAGCACATGAGCCACAGCCCAGCTGTCAAGCTGGGACGGCACGGCCACAATACACTTACACAGGTCTCCCAACAATGGCAATGGCAAGTGAGACATACCACTGCCATGTGCATGCACATGGGGATCTAGGCCCCAATGACTTGCGGGGCGTGCTGATGGGGACTGACTGCATATTCGTCAAGCGGCAACGCCACGGCAACATGAGTGTCTGCTGAGCATGGAACTGCTTCCGAGGCTGGATGAGTATGGCACACGACGACGACGATGTGGGCACGGGCTGAGCGGCCAATACAAGTGGGACCTGTGGCACGAGGGGATATGAGACAGTAGTAGGTGTCAGCACTGCACCCTATGTACAGCACTGTACGGATCACAGCTCCCGAAACATTGACTGGTGTCCACATTGACAGCCCCATGCCAAGACGGCTGTGTGCTTGCAGTCACACGTCACAGGTGAGAGGTTACATTGCACGTGCCAGGTGGCAGACGTACATAGTGGGAGCTGGCATGTGTGTGCATGTGTCTCCTGTTCAGGATCCACCAGATGGGCGCTGACTCTGTACTGACCATTGGACACAGCATGTTCCGTGGAAGGCTTGTGTGTGTGGGATGGTGGCACTGGATGTGCCTCCGTTGGGTGGGGGGCCATGCACAGGGCGGGTACGTCGATGATTGCGCATTGTTGGTCACGGTGGGTGCACCAACTAAGATGTGTTGCCCTGTGTTCAATTCCTATGTCCGCATGATGATGGACTGTGGATGTGGGCAGACTACACATTGGTCGATGTGCTGTCTATATGCATGTGCCTTCACACCAGGCACAGCTGCCCCTGCACATGTGACCCCTGCTGGACTCGCTGCTGGGTCTGTGGAGCTGATGCACCTTCTGCGCGTGGGGCGGACAGCTCTCCTCACTTCCCTCATTGCGCATGTCATGTCTTTGCCGCAGGTGACATGGATCATGGAGGGCCCACATGTACGCGTGGGTAGGCTACACATGATTGTTCACTGGTCGCCACCCCCAGTCAGTGTTTCGAATGGGAAGGTTGTCGTGCTGGTGGTATGTTCGATGTGGCGGATGGGCGGGCCTAGGTGCGGGCTTACATTCCGGACATGGGGGGTAGTTGGATTGGCGACTAGTTGCAGTACACACGGGACACGTCTCTTCCTTTCCACATCTGGGTCATCCCTTGTACTAACTGACAGTGATACAGTCATCTTCGCCCCAGCCCTCATGTCCTCCCCTCGCCCCCCAATATGCATGCTCACCTGCGAGGCTAGCGCTTGCACAGGCAGCCCCAAGCTCGCACCAGAGAGGGCAAGGAGTGTATGTGTGGGTCCAGTTGCACGAGTGGGCTGTCTCAGGGTATGATGTGTGGCGGGACGCCGTCCACCTGCGTGGTGCCCCAAATGGAGACCCGGCCTGCATGGACTATGCATCACAGTCTTCGCCTTCCGGATCCGCCACCTGCGACACCCAGTGGCTGTGGCTGCCCTTGCGGCCAGGCCGCGTCCGTCTGTGGCTGATGGCCCACACATTCACTCTTTGGCCTCTCTGGGGAGGGCTCGGGGGTGGTGGCGCACGCGCTTGCACTTAGTCGCAATGGCATGTGGCGTGGTTGGTATGATGGGCAATGGATGGGATGGTGCGAGCCACCTCCCGTGACGTCAGTGCTGCTCGTGCTGTGGTGCGTCCCCCTACACTTCCATCTGACTTGTGCCATGCTAGACGTTGAGGTTCTATTGCCTGCGTGATATGACCAGGAGGAGCGCGAGGAGACCTCTCACACACCATGCTCCACTGCCATCCCGTGCCCTGTATCGCCTGTGCGGATTGACTATGTTGGGGTTACACCTGGTCGACTGGGGCTGTGTGTGCCTTGTCAAGGGGCATGGCGGGCGCACAACAGGATCCAGCTTGTCCACAGAGGGTGGGCTGAGGTGCGCCTGGTACCGCTTTGTACGTGTGCCCGGCTGCTGTGCACACACGTGTTCACTCCCCCGACAGGTGTCCTCTCACAATGCCCAGGGAAGCGGTGGTGTACTGTTCATGACCCCTCCCAACACGGCGTGCTCCAACTTGGCATGTGCGCATCTACCCGTCGCACCCACCCACCTGAGCACTGCGTCCATACGACTTCACACGACACATGTGTGTCTTCCACAGTAGTGCTACTCATTTGCGTTGACATCCAATACCAGTGGACTACATGGTCATGTCACGACTGCCGTGTACTTCACATACTCTCATCCTCTCTCATTCGTACTTGTGAAATGAGTCAGCGGAGACAGTTTTGGTTTCAAACATTATATTGAGTCTTCTGTCCTCTGTGATGCAGTATAGTGGACACTACTGGCAGCGGAATACATGTTGAGGATATACTGAGCATGATTACAAATTGGATAGGGTGTGGGGTTACATGTGATTGGCTGTTGCATGTGGGATGTGGGCTTCAGAGTTACATCTGCTTGGCCAAGGCTGTGCTAATGTACATTTACGTATAGCTGCGGAGCTGCGGACTTTGACACAGACGGTATACATGTAGCCTACCAGACCGCTCGGCATCATGGGCACAGTCCATCTCAGTTCCATGTGACAGGTTTGCTGCGGTTGTTCCTCATGCACGCGTGCATGTGAGATGACATCAGGGCATGTGCTTGCGTGCATGCAGCGGCGTGCCACTTGTTGTTGCACTGTGGTGGTTACTGGACATGTCACAGTCACTGGGGTCGTGTTGTTGTTGTATGCACTTGTCGTCCATGCAAAGGTCCTGGTATGGGATTCCCGGGGCGGGGGTGGGAGGGGTGCAGCACCCACAGACTCCAGGCGACCTATTCATGTCCACTGAGCGGTGTGTGTGTCCATGTGCGCTGGATCCATGTCGTGTCCTGGTTGTTCGTGCAGTTCCGTCCATGTGGGTGCGATACACAGAGCCCATGCCACTGCCTCCCACGATGCATGCGGTGTTCCTGGATGTGATGGGGAACAGTGTGCATGTCCCGGTCATATCCGATGTCATGGCGATGTCGTTGATGGTGTGGTTACAGTTGCCGGTCGTTTGGTATGGCTGTTGTGGTGGTGACTGGCCAGTCCGTGCGGAAGCTGAGCATGGGTGCGGGGTTGGACTTCATAGGTCACTCGGGGAACCTGCGTTGTGGTCCGACGTATTTACAGGTTGTCAGGTATGCGATGCCGTCCAGCAGGGCTTCCATGTCATTGGTGGTGTACATGTTTGCCAGCCAATGAAGCGGATGGTGGCTCTCAAGGTGTTGTTCGTAAGTTGTCCCTTGGAGGACCATGATGGGGCATGCTGGGTGACATTCGATGTAGCTGTTCTCGATGATCCGTCGTGTGGAGGCACAGTGGTCCCATTTCAGTGCGGGTGCGATGTTGGCCACATACGCCATGCCCCCATAGGCAGAGCAGGCCCTGTCGTGTGCGTCCAGAGGGAGGAGTAGTGGTAGCAGGTCCGCCTTCAGACATGCCGGGTTGGAGAGGCATATCTCGACGGGATGCTGGTAGGGACACCTCCGACAGTAGAAGACGGGCATGACGCAGCTGAACAATGTGATGCGGTAAGTCAGTCGGTAACTTACGTTCAGCAGGGACAGGAGATCGCATCCCAATGTATGTATCGTGTTGGTTTTGTACAGCTTGAGCTGTTCGGCGTAGTTGGGTAGGTGTGTTGCGGTTGCCATTTCGCAGCGGTTCGTTGAGGTGGCGTGCTCCGGCTGTGTGTGCAGTCTGCAATGTGCACGCTCCGGGGTTGCTGTGAGCTCTGTGTAGTCGTAGGGAGACAGGACTTGTGTTCTGTTGGCTTGTTTGGAGGACACGGGCCCTCTTCCCACATGCTTCTCAGACAGTTCAAGGTCAGTGCTGTGTGACTCCTTCCAATTAACTTGCATGTGGCCGACATGGGGGAGTGTTTTCTTCTTTCTTCCCCGTCCGTTGTGTGCTTCTGTGATATGCGCTATCTGCCCTGTGGTCGGTCTCCTCGGCATGCCTGTGTTGGTCTATTCTTGGACAATGGCTGTATTCACCGGCTTCTGTCGTAGGGCTGTGGTTTCGGAGTTGGAATGGAAGGTCATTCAGTGCTGTCTGCTCTCCCTTGTGTGGGCGGCAGCCTGCCTTTCCGCTCTGCGTTGGGCCTTGTGTGTGGATGTTATTCTTGGGCCACCTGTTGTCGGTCCCCGGGCTCTTTGGTGTTCCGTTTCATGTGTCTTGTTCATATGTGCAGGGTGGTATGGGTTTTTCAGTGTGGTACTGGCGTTCCTCTTCCCGAAGGGGCCCTGCTTCTCCTAGTTGGTGTTGCCGCCGCTGTGTGCTTCGCCATGTTTGTTACACTGGGGTGTGTCCTGCTGTTGCGTGACTTCACTGACATGTGTGCGTCGGTTGTGTGGCGTTGGGTGTTGTCCGTGAATTGGGCGTTGGGGACATGTCTGTGGCAGGCCTGTCACGTGTCATGTGCGTTCGGGGTGGGGCTGATGTGTGTGCTGCTTGGTTGTGTCCCTGTGTCTGTGTGCGACGCATGCATGGCGCTGCGGTTGGCCTCTGCGTTGTGCGCATGTGTGGCGGCGTCATCGGCGCTTTGTGGCCGTGACGGGGTGGTTGGTTCCTAGTCCCAGGTGGTGTGTACACATGTGTTCCGCGATGTTAGGATTTGGCCTGTGTGTCATATGTGGATGCAATGGTGGATGTGTAGTGTACACGCGCTGGTGGGGGGTTGTCCGCTTTTTCCGCCCTTGCACTGTGTGCGCTGTTTGCGTGCACTTGTTGTGTGTGTGCCTACCTGCGTCTCCGCGGTACGTTGCGTCCTTGGTGGTGCATCAGCAGAAGCATGGGAAGGGCCTGCAGTGCTGGATTCATGCCCGGGTGCCGCTTCTTCGTTGTCCGTGCTCTGCGTCCGTGTTACCGCCTCTCTTTCACGTGCGGTGTCTCTTAGCCGTGGGAGCCGTTTGTTTGCGGCATCGTAATTTATGCGCCGGGCGGGACGTGTTTCGTCGGACGGTGTGTGTCAGTTGAGCTGCGCCGCTACGTGTACGGGCGCACTTTGATGGCGGACGGTGTTGCTGGCTTGCCGGCGGTGTTTGGCCTACTTTTCGCATCGTAATTGTGCGGGCGTGTGGACTGCTGCGTGCCGGCGGTAACTGGTGGTTTTTGCATCCGCCAGCACGGCGGTTGTGCTTCCGCCCGCCATCGTAATGGGCCCCTAAAATATTAATAATATTAATTATCACATTGTTGTGTTGAAAATGAAAATTTATTTTTAAACAGGTAAGTTTTATTTAACAATTTTACATAATTAATATGTATTTTTTATAATTTTTATCATTATAAAAAAACATATACAATTATAATAATAATAAATATATTTTTATATTAATTATTATTATAACTTTACAAAGTATAATACATTATATAGTAATTTTTAAATATACAGAAAATTGTGTACAACATAAGAAAAATATATGTGAAATTTATACTTTGCTATAATGCTTTTTTTAACATTATTCATTTTTTAAACCTTTATTTAAGCAGCCATTTTAAGTTTACAGGGACTATTTTGTAACCGCGTACTGTTATTTTGGGTCATTGAGGATCGGAGAAGCTCGCGGTTGGAAGCTGCGTCGCGTCGAGCAAGGTAAGGGAAATTTTACTTATTTTTCTAAGTTAATACTTATGTTTTAGTGTAGTTAGGACCTATATATTGTATTTATAGTTAGGTTATTACGTTTTTGGTGTGCTGTAGTTGTTAGTTATATTTTAGTGAGATGTCGTGAGTTACTGTTTGAGGTGTAGTGTAGACGGACGTTAATATGAGTAAATATGTGTTGTTTTGTTGCTATAAATTCATTTTATTGTATTTAATCAATGTATTTGGGTGTATTTGTGTGGGTGGGTATGCTTTTAATCTTTTTTGCAGATTAATTTTAATCGAGTTTACGTTGGAGACAGAGACGCGTTTTTTTTAATAAAAGAACTGTGTATTAGTTTGTTAAACTAATATTATTATCACAGTTTCTTTTAGTTTTCGGTATTTCCTGGAGCGTTTTTTATATTTTTGTATCTTTTTCGGGTTTTTGAGGGTTTACGTAATTTGGATTTCGGAAGGATGGATTTGTATGGGACGTGTTGTATTTTTGCATTTTTTGGGGCTTTTTAAACTTTAACATGGATTAACACATAGATGGAAGGATTATTTCTTTTTGGAATACATTTTCTACAGCTACATAAACCGTAAGTGTATTTTATTTTAATTAATTGGGTGGGAAATGTTTTTAAAATTAATTGTGTTTTATAGTATATTTTGATAATTATTATTTATTTGTAAATATATTTTTTTAATTTAAGAAAATATATATGACAAATAAGTAATATTTGTGAAAATATAATATTAATGTATGTGTGTAAAGTTTTTGTTTTATGAACGAAAAAATGTATAATACCTGTGGAACTTTTGTTTATAAAATGCTTTTGGCTATTAGGGATAGGTAATCTAGGCCTCTTGTAGATGGGTATAGGGTAACCTGACTTTGCAGTAGCTCAAACATTTTTTTAGTTTGTTTAGTTAATTTGGGACATATTTGAGTTACAGATTGTTCCATCCGTAATTCTTGATAGCTTTGTTCTTTTTGTATAGATTGTAGAAGTTTTTGTAGGGTAGGTTTACCTTTGCTTTTTGTTGCTTGGAAGGCATTATGCCATCCTTCAACACTATTATTTGTTTTTGCTTCTTTGTTTAAGGTACTGAGGGGCACATTACGATGGCGGGCGGAAGCACCACCGCCGTGCTGGCGGATGCAAAAACCACCAGTTACCGCCGGCACGCAGCAGTCCACACGCCCGTCCAATTACGATGCGAAAAGTAGGCCAAACACCGCCGGCAAGCCAGCAACACCGTCCGCCATCAAAGTGCGCCCGTACATGTAGCGGCGCAGCCCAACTGACACACACCGTCCGACGAAACACGTCCCGCCCGGCGCATAAATTACGATGCCGCAAACAAACGGCTCCCACGGCCAAGAGATACCGTACGACAAACCGAAGCGGTAACACGGATGCCGAGCACGGACAACGAAGAAGCGGCTCCCCGAGCATGAATCCAGCACTGCAGGCCCTCCCCATGCTTCTGCTGATGCACCACCAAGGAC
Organism: Calotriton arnoldi; assembly: GCA_963921515.1. Lineage (NCBI taxonomy): Eukaryota > Metazoa > Chordata > Amphibia > Caudata > Salamandridae > Calotriton > Calotriton arnoldi. The sequence goes on along the minus strand of CAWUFW010026200.1, from coordinate 21,653 downwards.
GCAACGTACCGCGGAGACGCAGGTAGGCACACACACAACAAGTGCACGCAAACAGCGCACACAGTGCAAGGGCGGAAAAAGCGGACAACCCCCCACCAGCGCGTGTACACAACACATCCACCATTGCATCCACATATGACACACAGGCCAAATCGTAACATCGCGGAACACATGTGTACACACCACCTGGGACTAGTAACCAACCACCCCGTCACGGCCCCAAAGCGCCGATGACGCCGCCACACATGCGCACAACGCAGAGGCCAACCGCAGCGCCATGCATGCGTCGCACACAGACACAGGGACACAACCAAGCAGCACACACATCAGCCCCACCCCGAACGCACATGACACGTGACAGGCCGGCCACAGACATGTCCTCAACGCCCAATTCACGGACAACACCCAACGCCACACAACCGACGCACACATGTCAGTGAAGACACGCAACAGCAGGACACACCCCAGTGTAACAAACATGGCGTAGCACACAGCGGCGGCAACACCAACTAGGAGAAGCAGGGCCCCTTCGGGAAGAGGAACGCCAGTACCACACAGAAACACCCATACCACCCTGCACATATGAACAAGACATATAAAACGGAACACCAAAGAGCCCGGGGACCGACAACAGGTGGCCCAAGAATAACATTCACACACAAGGCCCAACGCAGAGCGGAAAGGCAGCCTGCCGCCCACACAAGGGAGAGCAGACAGCACTGAATGACCTTCCATTCCAACTCCGAAACCACAGCCCTACGACAGAAGCCGGTGAATACAGCCATTGTCCAAGAATAGACCAACACAGGCATGCCGAGGAGACCGACCACAGGGCAGATAGCGCATATCACAGAAGCACACAACGGACGGGGAAGAAAGAAGAAAACACTCCCCCATGTCGGCCACATGCAAGTTAATTGGAAGGAGTCACACAGCACTGACCTTGAACTGTCTGAGAAGCATGTGGGAAGAGGGCCCGTGTCCTCCAAACAAGCCAACAGAACACAAGTCCTGTCTCCCTACGACTACACAGAGCTCACAGCAACCTCGGAGCGTGCACATTGCAGACTGCACACACAGCCGGAGCACGCCACCTCAACGAACCGCTGCGAAATGGCAACCGCAACACACCTACCCAACTACGCCGAACAGCTCAAGCTGTACAAAACCAACCTGTTCCATACATTGGGATGCGATCTCCTGTCCCTGCTGAACGTAAGTTACCGACTGACTTACCGCATCACATTGTTCAGCTGCGTCATGCCCGTCTTCTACTGTCGGAGGTGTCCCTACCAGCATCCCGTCGAGATATGCCTCTCCAACCCGGCATGTCTGAAGGCGGACCTGCTACCACTACTCCTCCCTCTGGACGCACACGACAGGGCCTGCTCTGCCTATGGGGGCATGGCGTATGTGGCCAACATCGCACCCGCACTGAAATGGGACCACTGTGCCTCCACACGACGGATCATCGAGAACAGCTACATCGAATGTCACCCAGCATGCCCCATCATGGTCCTCCAAGGGACAACTTACGAACAACACCTTGACAGCCACCATCCGCTTCATTGGCTGGCAAACATGTACACCACCAATGACATGGAAGCCCTGCTGGACGGCATCGCATACCTGACAACCTGTAAATACGTCGGACCACAACGCAGGTTCCCCGAGTGACCTATGATGTCCAACCCCGCACCCATGCTTAGCTTCCGCACGGACTGGCCAGTCACCACCACAACAGCCATACCAAACGACCGGCAACTGTAACCACACCATCAACGACATCGCCATGACATCGGATATGACCGGGACATGCACACTGTTCCCCATCACATCCAGGAACACCGCATGCATCGTGGGAGGCAGTGGCATGGGCTCTGTGTATCGCACCCACATGGACGGAACTGCACGAACAACCAGGACACGACATGGATCCAGCGCCCATGGACACACACACCGCTCAGTGGACATGAATAGGTCGCCTGGAGTCTGTGGGTGCTGCACCCCTCCCACCCCCGCCCCGGGAATCCCATACCAGGACCTTTGCATGGACGACAAGTGCATACAACAACAACACGACCCCAGTGACTGTGACATGTCCAGTAACCACCACAGTGCAACAACAAGTGGCACGCCGCTGCATGCACGCAAGCACATGCCCTGATGTCATCTCACATGCACGCGTGCATGAGGAACAACCGCAGCAAACCTGTCACATGGAACTGAGATGGACTGTGCCCATGATGCCAAGCGGTCTGGTAGGCTACATGTATACCGTCTGTGTCAAAGTCCGCAGCTCCGCAGCTATACGTAAATGTACATTAGCACAGCCTTGGCCAAGCAGATGTCACTCTGAAGCCCACATCCCACATGCAACAGCCAATCACATGTAACCCCACACCCTATCCCATTTGCAATCATGCTCAGTATATCCTCAACATGTATTCCGCTGCCAGTAGTGTCCACTATACTGCATCACAGAGGACAGAAGACTCAATATAATGTTTGAAACCAAAACTGTCTCCGCTGACTCATTTCACAAGTACGAATGAGAGAGGATGAGAGTATGTGAAGTACACGGCAGTCGTGACATGACCATGTAGTCCACTGGTATTGGATGTCAACGCAAATGAGTAGCACTACTGTGGAAGACACACATGTGTCGTGTGAAGTCGTATGGACGCAGTGCTCAGGTGGGTGGGTGCGACGGGTAGATGCGCACATGCCAAGTTGGAGCACGCCGTGTTGGGAGGGGTCATGAACAGTACACCACCGCTTCCCTGGGCATTGTGAGAGGACACCTGTCGGGGGGAGTGAACACGTGTGTGCACAGCAGCCGGGCACACGTACAAAGCGGTACCAGGCGCACCTCAGCCCACCCTCTGTGGACAAGCTGGATCCTGTTGTGCGCCCGCCATGCCCCTTGACAAGGCACACACAGCCCCAGTCGACCAGGTGTAACCCCAACATAGTCAATCCGCACAGGCGATACAGGGCACGGGATGGCAGTGGAGCATGGTGTGTGAGAGGTCTCCTCGCGCTCCTCCTGGTCATATCACGCAGGCAATAGAACCTCAACGTCTAGCATGGCACAAGTCAGATGGAAGTGTAGGGGGACGCACCACAGCACGAGCAGCACTGACGTCACGGGAGGTGGCTCGCACCATCCCATCCATTGCCCATCATACCAACCACGCCACATGCCATTGCGACTAAGTGCAAGCGCGTGCGCCACCAACCCCGAGCCCTCCCCAGAGAGGCCAAAGAGTGAATGTGTGGGCCATCAGCCACAGACGGACGCGGCCTGGCCGCAAGGGCAGCCACAGCCACTGGGTGTCGCAGGTGGCGGATCCGGAAGGCGAAGACTGTGATGCATAGTCCATGCAGGCCGGGTCTCCATTTGGGGCACCACGCAGGTGGACGGCGTCCCGCAACACATCATACCCTGAGACAGCCCACTCGTGCGACTGGACCCACACATACACTCCTTGCCCTCTCTGGTGCGAGCTTGGGGCTGCCTGTGCAAGCGCTAGCCTCGCAGGTGAGCATGCATATTGGGGGAGCGAGGGGAGGACATGAGGGCTGGGGCGAAGATGACTGTATCACTGTCAGTTAGTACAAGGGATGACCCAGATGTGGAAAGGAAGAGACGTGTCCCGTGTGTACTGCAACTAGTCGCCAATCCAACTACCCCCCCATGTCCGGAATGTAAGCCCGCACCTAGGCCCGCCCATCCGCCACATCGAACATACCACCAGCACGACAACCTTCCCATTCGAAACACTGACTGGGGGTGGCGACCAGTGTACAATCATGTGTAGCCTACCCACGCGTACATGTGGGCCCTCCATGATCCATGTCACCTGCGGCAAAGTCATGACATGCGCAATGAGGGAAGTGAGGAGAGCTGCCCGCCCCACGCGCAGAAGGTGCATCAGCTCCACAGACCCAGCAGCGAGTCCAGCAGGGGTCACATGTGCAGGGGCAGCTGTGCCTGGTGTGAAGGCACATGCATATAGACAGCACATCGACCAATGTGTAGTCTGCCCACATCTACAGTCCATCATCATGCGGACATAGGAATTGAACACAGGGCAACACATCTTAGTGGGTGCACCCACCGTGACCAACAATGCGCAATCATCGACGTACCCGCCCTGTGCATGGCCCCCCACCCAACGGAGGCACATCCAGTGCCACCATCCCACACACACAAGCCTTCCACGGAACATGCTGTGTCCAATGGTCAGTACAGAGTCAGCGCCCATCTGGTGGATCCTGAACAGGAGACACATGCACACACATGCCAGCTCCCACTATGTACGACTGCCACCTGGCACGTGCAATGTAACCTCTCACCTGTGACGTGTGACTGCAAGCACACAGCCGTCTTGGCATGGGGCTGTCAATGTGGACACCTGTCAATGTTTCGGGAGGTGTGATCCGTACAGTGCTGTACATAGGGTGCAGTGCTGACACCTACTACTGTCTCATATCCCCTCGTGCCACAGGTCCCACTTGTTTTGGCCGCTCAGCCTGTGCCCACATCGTCGTCGTCGTGTGCCATACTCATCCAGCCGCGGAAGCAGTTCCATGCTCAGCAGACATTCATGTTGCCGTGGCGTTGCCGCTTGACGGATATGCAGTCAGTCCCCATCAGCACGCCCCGCAAGTCATTGGGGCCTAGATCCCCATGTGCATGCACATGGCAGTGGTTTGTATCACTAGCCATTGCCATTGTTGGGAGACCTGTGTAAGTGTATTGTGGCCGTGCCGTCCCAGCTTGACAGCTGGGCTGTGGCTCATGTGCTTGCTCAGTCATGTCAGTGATGTGTATGCGAAATTGCTATGTGTCGTGTTGCATTGACATGTGTCCTCTGCCATTGTCCCTAGGCGGAGACCGAACATTGACCGCCCATACCAATTGCTGGCGGACATGGACGATACAGAGGTTATTAGGAAGTTTCGGCTGGACAGGCCAACCCTGCATCGACTGTGTGCCATGTTAGAACCCCATCTCCGTCCCCGCAGGGTGTATCCGACTGCTGTCACCCCCACGGCTAAGGTGATGGCCGCCATGCATTTCTTCGCCACTGGGTCATTCCAGCACACAGTGGGCATTGGAGGAGGGATGTCCCAGCCCATGTTCAGCAAGGTGCTGAGGGATGTACTGGCAGCCATGATGCTGTACCGGAACAGGTACATCCGCTTCCCCAGGGCTCGTGAATTGGCGGCAGTGAAGGGTGCATTCTATGCCCTTGGCAGAATCCCACACGTCGTTGGAGCCATTGACTGCACACATGTCGGCCTTGTTCCACCACAGGCCACTGAGCACCTGTACCGCAACAGGAAGCACACGCACTCCCTGAATGTGCAAGTGGTGTGCCTTGCGGACATGGTGATCACCCACGTGTGTGCAAAGTTCCCAGGCTCGGCCCATGACGCACACATAATGCGCAACAGCATCTTGCCACGACTGATGTCCAATATGCAACAGGATCGTGCCTGTATTGTCGGTGAGTATGTGGAGTGGTGTAGCGTGCTGGCTGTGCGATGCTGTCCCCTGTCCAGTTGGATTAGCAACGGTTCTCTGTGTCCCTCACACCCAGGTGACTCTGCGTATCCGAATGGGGCATGGCTGCTCAGTCCATTGAGGAATCCTCGCACCCCAGCAGACGATCGCTACAATGAGGCACATGGGAGGACCAGACGTGTGGTCGAGCGTACCTTTGGCCTCCTCAAGTCCAGGTTCAGGTGCCTGGACCGCACCGGGGGTGCGCTGGCGTACTCCCCACAGAAGGTGTGCCGGATAGTGGTGGCGTGCTGCATGCTGCACAATCTGGCCATTCGGAAGCAGATCCCCCTCATCGTGGATGACGGAGATCAACCAGGGCCCCAGCCCGCAGACCAGGACAGCTCGAGTGAGGAGGACAGCGGAGAGGAGGAAGCTGGTAATGTGCGGCAGCAGCTCATCGCCCGCTACTTCACTTGACGGTGAGTGTCCATGTACGACGGCTGATGTGGCTGTATCTGTGCAGGTGTGTGTGTGCTGTGTCAGGGTGGCCGTTTGTTCACTGCGTGCTGTGTGTCAACGCTCCATGGCCAGGGTAGTATGCCACTGTTGGTGGCTGTGGCATTGTGCCCTATTGCTCTGTGCGATGTGTGTACATTGCTTGTAGTTGTTGACATGTACTGTGTGATGGGTGTGTGACACACTCATTGAATGTGCTCCTGTTCTGTCTCCCACCCCTAGGTCCCTACAGGCCCTCCGGTTCCATTGCCATGCCACGCATCAGGTGCCTTTCCGCCCAAGGTGGCCGTTGTATTCCGTACAAATAAGACACAGGGCACAAACAGCAGTTAGTGAAAAAGGTGCATTTATTACAAACTGTGACATGTGATTGTGTGTAAGGTGATGACAAAAGTGGTGCGTGCAGTGACAATGAGCTGTCGGTCATGGCTGCGTGATGATCAGGGTGTACCCACTGGTTCTATGTCCATAGTCCAACACACACATGCCATCCAGATGGCTGTGTGGAGTGGGATCGTAGTCCAAGTCAATGCAGTGGCTGGTCAAGGAAGGCTGGCGGAAGGCTGGCTGGCTGCCTCACTTGCGTCTGGAGCGTGCGAAGTCCTCCCGGGAGATCTGTTTCCTCTTCGGACGGCCCCTTCCACGTTTGCGAGGGGGGTGCCTGCTTGCGACATGCTGGTGGTTGAGGTGTGATCACTGGCTGTGGACGCAGGGGAACTGGACACTGCTGCTCCACCCTGCGCCCCGGCAGGTGGTGGCGGAGGGGAGCTGCTGTCCCTGGCTGTGACCTCACCGCCACCACCAGCTGTCCCATGAGGTCCACGATTTGGCCCATACGGGCGTCCATGGACCTCAGCACCCCCAGCACCTCACGCGTGTCTGAAGCAGACCGGACCCATTGTCCTTGGGCCTCTTCATAGGCCCCAAGGACTCTGGCCATGTGAGGCAGGGCATGGCTCCCAGGGGAGGCTGGCGTTTCCCTGACCCTGCTCCTCCTACCAGTCCTGCTGCCACCGGCCTGCCCACTAGCCACATTGCTCACCACGGTCCTCGCTGTGGCTCCCAGGGTGGATCCAGTCGTCCGGGCCACCACCTGCGCTGGGGCTGGTGCCAGCGAAGACGTGGCGGTGGTGGCGGCGGTGGTGGTCGGTGCGGCGATGGTGGCGGTTGCGGCAGTGGTAGTGGCCACAATGACCGTGGGTGTGGCCGCAACGACAGTGGCAGCAGGGGGCTGGGAATGTTCAGCAGCCCTGGATGATGGGTTGGTGGGTAGGAGGGGTCCTGGGGAGCGGCTGGGCCCTGCCACACCAGATGGGCCTGCTTGGTTGTCCGTGTCCGAAGAGGAGGACAGATCCTCCAGATCCGTGTGTCCTCGTTGGGGGCTTGTAGGCTGGCTGTGCTGGCTGCTGGCTCCATCCCCAGCATCCAGCAGTTCGTCACCTGTGGAGAGAATGAGATTTGTTATTGTGTTGCACCTGGCGAAGTATGTATTTGTCGTCTGACATTGACAGTTCGTGCAATCTCGTACATGGGTTTCCCGGAGGCGTGTGTGTGGCTGTAGCATCTGTAGTTGTGTGTGCTTGGCAATGGGACTGTGTGCTGTGCACATGTGGCATGGGACGGATTGGCCATGCCGATGGGTGTGTTGCTGTGCCCCTACTTATTGTGACTCTGGTGTATGCGGGCTCCTGGCCCATCCTGGGTCTGGTTTGTACTTTGCTTTTGGGGTTCAAATGGAACGCTTAGGAACGCATATGGCAACATGGGGGCCATGCCCCAGATTCGCATTTGGGATGGAATATGCTTTTGGGGTTCAAATGGAACGCTTAGGAACGCATATGGCAACATGGGGGCCATGCCCAGATTCGCATTTGGGAGGGAATATGCTTTTGGCGTTCAAATGGAACGCTTAGGAACGCATATGGCAACATGGGGGCCATGCCCCAGATTCGCATTTGGGAGGGAATATGCTTTTGGGGTACATGCTGTGAGCCATGGGTGCCGAACGTGACATGTGTTGTGGCAGCATGACAGTGCATGGTTTGAGGTGTGTGCATGCTTGACATGGCCTGCATATTTGCTGTCTGTTGTGATTACTGGACATGGCATTGGACGCATCGTTATGAGTGAGTGATGGTTGTGTGCCAGCCAACGTATTGCAGTTGTCCCATCTCCTTGGTGTGCGTGCTGCCCTGTGCCATGTGCATCACTGCAGTGCTCGGGGGGTGTGGCCCATGTTGTGTGTTGTTGCTCACAGTGTGTCGTGCACTTCATTGACTTCTGGCACATGGTTGGTCATGGGCATGTATCTTAGCGTGACTGCTGTATGTGTGGCAGCTGTGCGGATGACATGCCTTTCATGAGACTGGGGCTGACGGATGGGATGGATGGTATGTTGTTTGTGCATGGTGTGTCTGTGTGTTTGATGGGTTCAGTGGTGTTCGTGTGCATTTATGTTGTTCCGCTCTGTTGCGTCTAGTGTTGTTTGTCTTACATAGGCGTAGTTGTGGGGTGTGTGGTTGACAGGCAGTAGGGGCTACATGGACAGGACTTCAATGGTGTTTCGGTTGTGTGTGATGAGTTGCACAGTGGCTGCCGTGTGGGACTATATTCAGTGTGGCTTGTGCATGCAGACGTGGCTCCTTGGGTGTTGCTATGTCTGTGATGGGTCATGTGGGGTGTGAGTCTGTTGTTCATGTCCGTGTGCACATTGTTCACTTGTTCGTGACGGTGGGCGGTGCTGCGTGTTCGTCTGCTACGTGACATGTCCCATGTGTTGGTCGTGTTATGGTCCTCATGCCTCCAGTAATCCAGCCCTGTCCAGTTTCCCACCTGCAAGTTGTTCGTGCGTGCACTGTACTGGATGCCACATGGCTCTAAGCGGGGGTGCTCCATGTTGCAGGTCTGTGGGGGTGGGGGGTGTTGTGGGTCGTGGGGGTGGCTGGACACCCACTGACACCGATTGCTGTGGACCGTGATGTCTGCCTTTCGGCTGTCGTTGTGCACTGCGGTGGCTGACACGTGGCTGTGGGGTGTGGGGATGCTCCTCCTTGCTGTGCTGTGGGACTGGGGCCTGGTGTGTGTTGTACTTGGGCTGTCCACCCTCCCACCCACTGCACTTTGTGTTCCTGCCACTTACCTGTTACTTGTCGGTTAGTGCAGCTGTGGCGGACACATGGGTGTGGTGGGTGCTCGTTGTGGCGCTTCTGGCATATTTGGGGACCTGTTGGTGGTTACGTGGCTGGCTTAGTGTACACATGTCCCCACGCATCTTACAGTTGTTCGGTTTGGGCTGTGTGTGGTAGTGTCTGTTGCATGTGTGTGTGATGTGTTGTGTATTGTGTGCTGGACATGGGGGTGTTTGTCCCTGGGAGCTGTGGCATGGTGGTAGTGCATGTGAGTACATAGCGGTGTGCTGGTATACATTAGTTTGTACTTACCAGCCTCCACTCCCCCTGCTAATCCGGCGAGGATCTCCGGATGGATTACGACTCGCACCTTCTCCTCCCACGCTTTGAAGGTCTTAAAGAGCGCGGGATTCCCTCCGCCAGTGACGGCAGCCAGCTCTCTGTTTTTGCCCTCCTTCTTCTTGACCAGGCTCTTTACGTCATTCCAACGTTTGTTAATCTCGACTCTGTTCCTGGGCAGGGTCCCGACTGCATTGACCTGGTCTACGATCCGGTTCCACATTCTGTTTCTGGTGGCTAGTGGTGTGTGCTGGACCATGTTCCCATAGATTTGTGGGTACACCTTGATGATCTCGTCGACCATGACCGTCAGCTCCATGGGCGTGAACTTGGGCATTCTTTGTGGTGCCATGATGTTTGTGGTGCTGGATGCGGTGTGTGTTGTGTAATGTGCAGGGGGTTTGTGGTGCCGGTGTTTGGTGGTGGTGGTGGTGGTGTTTGGTGGTGGTGGTGGTGGTGGTGGTAGTGATGTGTGCGTTTCTGTGGTGTGCTGCTGTCCTTGCTGTGTCACTGTGTCCTCTCCTCTCCTCTCTGGTTTGCAATGTAGCAAGGGGTTGTGGTCTGTGGGAGTGCTGCTTTTGTACTCACCTATGTGGGTGTGTCCTCATGGTCTGTTGTTTTCAGGTGTGTTGTGTCTGGGGTTCTGGCCTTTGTATTTTTTGTTTGTCCGGGGGGTGTTTTCGGGATGTGTACTGTGCTTGTGTATTTGTGCGTGCCTTGCTGTGTGGACTTGTTGGCCATGTTGTGTGCTATTGGTTTTGTGTGCGGATGGTTTCTGTGCAGGTACGTTGGCGCCATGGCTTCTGCCGTGTCGATTCTCATCGGCGTTGTTTGCGCTGGCGGGCGGTATATTTGTGGTTTTTCCGCGCTCATGTCGGTGCGATCGTAATTTCACGTGCGGTGTGTCGGCCGTGAGGGCGGGCGGTTTTGTGTTGTCGTGCGTGTTTCCGTCCGTGGCGGGCGGTTTGACTCCGACTCGGACGTTGGCGGGCGGTATTTTGTGTGCTTTTTCCGCCGATGGCGGTATTCGGTTTGTGTAATCGTAATGGCGTGGTCGGTGTTCAGGCGGTGTGTGCGGGCGGATTTTTGCCGCTTCCATGCCTGGCGGAATTATTTACGCCGGGTATCGTAATGGGCCCCTGAGGTACACGTTCCACCAAGGAATGTGGAATTTAGGTTGCCTTCTATGCCCTGATCTATGCAATCTTCCCACCCAGGTGTCCTCAAAGTAGTCTAGTAGTGGGCTTATTTTGTCTTCGTTCCTTTTGTAATAGGGGCTTTCTATTAGAATATTGTAGTGTTCTGCTACATCGGTTACAGGTACATATGCTAGTGCTATTAGCTTTTTTATTTGGTAGGCAAAAGTACTGTCTGTAGCATATTGTACACTTAGGGGTCGATTCCGATTCCGTTTGTAAAGTGAACCGACCGACACGTCCCGGGATAAAGTACCGACCGACACGTCTCGCCGCCGTACGACCCGCGCAGTACGATGGAAAGCCTGTGAATTCCAACCGACTCTCCCGAATATGAACCGGACGACGGAGCCGTACGGAAAAATAGCCTCCGGCCGGAAAAAGCCCTCGAGCAGTACCGTCCGACACGTTCCCGGAACGGAGCCGAGCGACACGTACCCGTGACATACGAGTTGCAAAGTACGATGCCATACGTGGGAAACAAGAACGACTCGCATGGAGCACAAGCCGCACGACCGACACGCACACGATACAAACACTCAAACCAACGGACTCCGCCCGCGACCGACTCGAACTCCCGCGAGCGAAATGAATGCCCACGACCGAGTCGAACGCCCATTGACCGAGTCGCACACGACATACACAACACAGCATAACAACAGCGTGAAAGGCTCGGAGAAGCCTGTACGACTCACCAGCAGCGTCCGGCACGGTCAGAAGAACATCTCGTACACACACACAAACAACAGCTGACCAAACACAAAAAAAGGACCAAACAAGCACTGACAACGAAAATATATTTAAAAAAAAAAAATCAATTAAGAGAGACACACCCACAACTCAACATATTTAAAGGCCACCAATCACTCCCATGAGCCATTGCCATTTCCTGAGAACCTCCACACACACAACTCTGCTGACACACACCATTGCCATCTCACCAACAGCATTCACACATACACACCCACAAACCTCACTTGCACCCTCACACACACACACACCAATCACCACCACCACCACCCCACCACGACCCCAAACCCCCCATCCACCCCACCCTCACCACCAACACCACCCCCACTACCCCAAACCCTCCATCCACTCACCCCTCACCATCACCAACCCACCTCCCACCCCCCAACACCACAACCACAACTCCCCCATCCACCCCCTCACCACTACCACCACCACCACCACCACCCCCAACACCAGTACCCCAACCCCCCATCCACCCCACTCACTACTACCACCACCACCACCACCACCACCACCCCCACCCCCCAACACCACTACCACAACTCCCCCATCCACCCCCCTCACCACTACCACCCCCACCACCCCAACCCCAACACCACTACCCCAACTCCCACATCCACCCCCTCACCACAACCACCACCACCAACCCACCACCCTCGACACCACCACCACCACCACCAGGCCCCCCAAGAAGAATCCAAAGTTCACAGATAGTGAGTTGACAGTGTTGGTAGATGAAATCATCAGAGTAGAGCCACATTTGTTTGGCACATTGGTACAGAAGACCCCCATGTCCCAGAAGGCCAAGATGTGGGAGAGAATCGTCAACAAGGTGAACGCACAAGCACCTTGTTTGCGCACAAAGGACGACTGCCAGAACAGGTGGTATGACGTGCGCAGGAGGGTCAAGAAGCTGCTGGAGAAGGACCATAAGCTCAGCAAGCACACCGGCAGCGGCCCCCTGCCAAACCCGTTTACTTCCGGTCCTGGGAGGAGAAGGTGCAGGCCATCTTACCACCGGAGAGCATACATGGTCTGACTGACATCCCAGAGCCTGGTGAGTACACAAATAAGAGACTCAAGATTGTGGGGCCATGTACACATGTCACCGTCAAGGGGACAGGCAAAACAACTTCCGTCAACAAAGCCACAGTAACACAAACAAAGTCATCCCTATAGCCATATGCCTGGCACAGCAACACAACACCTGCTATCTCATACCAACATTGAACTATGTCATCACGTGTACAAACATAGCAAAAATCAGAGCAACTCAGTGCCACAAAACCCCAACAGACACTGCCACACAGTCTGCCACCACTGTCACACCACCTCACAGGGAACCTGACCCACAGGAAGGAAGCTCGGGGATGTTGGGGAAGTCAGTGTAGCCAAAAGCATGATGGGAGTTGTAGTCACAGCCAATAGCCCCCTCACAAATGGACCAACAACACCACTTCTAACCATGCGCACTCTCACAGGCAGTGGAAATGTACCCTCAAGATGGCTGACACTGGGTCCTGCTGTGGGGAGCACAAGGCCCTGATGGGCTATGTGCACATACCAAATGCAGGACCCTGATGCCTGACATCCTGAAAGTCAACTGCCACTCCCTGCAAGGGAAGCATACACAATAGTGGCCCATCTGGCCATGGAGGGAGAAGCACTGCCAGCTCTGACCATGCCCACCACCATGTGTTGTCACACACCCCTCAACACAAACTCCACACAACTCACCTGGGAGAAGGCATTTACCCACACTTCATGCAAACAACACCCAAGACCCACCATACTGGCTACTGCTGTGTGACGTACAGGGACTGTTGCCACTTGTGTACAACCACCACTACACCACTGACTCACAACCTCAACATCAACCCACACTCACCGACATTGAAGCATGTCTCTGTGTGAATTGCCTGGCCCCTGGGGGAGGAGGAGGTACTGCAATGACACTGAAAACCATTGAGATACAAAAGGGGATGATGGACGGAACGCTTGAGCCAATCAAACACTCACCCCCAGTCAACTGATCTGGGTTTAATCCATCATCATTCTTTAGCTCACTCCACCACCCCAGTTCAGACATGGCCATATGCAAATCAGTCTGACCCTGTGCCTCATGGGAACAGTCCAGCCCGAACTGCCAAGCCATGTCTTCCCTGGACCGGAAACAAGCATCCTAGGACCGGTTTCTGGCATTCCAGCCGTCATCAGCCAGGCTTGCTTGAATCCAGTGGCAAAGTGAGCAAGGGACCCACGTCTGGGCATACCCCCGCCAACTTAGGGCGAACAAAGCGATACTAAAAGGGGATGATGGACGGAACGTTTGAGCCAATCAAACACTCACCCGCAGTCAACTGATCTGGGTTTAATCCATCATCATTCTTTAGCTCACTCCACCACCCCAGTTCAGACATGGCCATATGCAAATCAGTCTGACCCTGTGCCTCATGGGAACAGTCCAGCCCGAACTGCCAAGCCATGTCTTCCTGGACCGGAAACAAGCATCTTAGGACCGGTTTCTGGCATTCCAGCCGTCATCAGCCAGGCTTGCTTGAATCCAGTGGCAAAGTGAGCAAGGGACCCACGTCTGGGCATACCCCCGCCAACTTAGGGCGAACAAAGCGATACAAAAGGGGATGATGGACGGAACGCTTGAGCCAATCAAACACTCACCCCCAGTGAATGGACGGAACGCTTGAGCCAATCAAACACTCACCCCCAGTGACTGGGGGTGAGTGTTTGATTGGCTCAAACGTTCCGTCCATCATCCCCTTTTGTATCGCTTTGTTCGCCCTAAGTTGGCGGGGGTATGCCCAGACGTGGGTCCCTTGCTCACTTTGCCACTGGATTCAAGCAAGCCTGGCTGATGACGGCTGGAATGCCAGAAACCGGTCCTAGGATGCTTGTTTCCGGTCCAGGGAAGACATGGCTTGGCAGTTCGGGCTGGACTGTTCCCATGAGGCACAGGGTCAGACTGATTTGCATATGGCCATGTCTGAACTGGGGTGGTGGAGTGAGCTAAAGAATGATGATGGATTAAACCCAGATCAGTTGACTGCGGGTGAGTGTTTGATTGGCTCAAACGTTCCGTCCATCATCCCCTTTTGTATCACTGAAAACCATTGAGGCAGCTGCAAATCACATCTATCAAGCAAAAACTAACAGCAGCCCTGGGAACACACACTGCCAAACTAAAGAGCAGGGCAAGATGGCTGACACATGGATACAATGTATGAGTAGGCTGCTAGTCACACACACGCATCGACCAACCCAATCACAGTCACACTGCCAGCTATTGCAAATGTACCTTTGCACTCAACTTCCGGGGATGCAGTGTCCCAGGGACCCCCTCTGGCCTGGACAGGTAGGCGTGGATTGTAGTTGACAAGTGCAGAAATGCAGACCTACCACAGAGACCCAAACACACAGCAACTCACATACACAGCAGTGACAGGGGACACCTGACTGACTACAATGGACCTACCAACATCCCTCACACTGTAGCATGCTGACATACACTCAAACACCCGTTGTCAGCCACATGAAACGCAGACATTGTCCAGTATTGTAGGCATCATCCACACCACACAGCACTCACTGACATGGACACTGGGGACACAAGGACTAACATGGGCTGCACTGGAGCAGGCATGCAAGTCACAGCTGAAGCAACCGAACACACACCTCTGGTCACGACTCTAGTAAAGAAAGACAGCCGCAGCGAACAGTCCATACCACCATGGAGGACATTGACATCACAAAGCATGTGTGCAAACACAAAACTCACACACAACTCCATTAGCAACAGTGACACCATCACCTGTGTGAAATGGGATGTTGACTGGGGACACAGACAACACAGAAGAGAACATCAGGACAACCCGGGCATGCTGGACTGTGACCAGGTTGTGCAGACACACTAATGTGATGCACATTGACTGACACAAACTGGCATCACACATGCCCCAAACAGAGATCCCAAACTAGGTGCCTTTGCAAGGATGCCAGCGTCAAAGCACAAATGTTGACAGGGATGAAACACCTGTGTCAGGCATGTGTCAGCACCAGTGCAGGAATGGCACAGTACAATCCAGCGTGCAATTAAGATGCCAGGCAGGCAGACAGCTAGACTTGACAACCAAAGTGCCTCAGGGTGTCAGGTGAATGCACCACACTAATGGAAATCTCCCGCAGTGACAAAGTAGGATGATGCAATGGACAGGCATGCAACACCAACCACAGTGGCCAATGTCATGTGTATGAACCATTGATGTCCATGAATACATCACTAACATTGTGTCTTCCTTCCAAACACAGGGGCAGATGTGGACTCAACCACAGACGAGGAAGAGTCCCAGTCCCAGGCTCCGGTGGACCCACCTGGCTCCGGTGGCGCACAGTCTCACACCTCGTCGGACGACACCCAAGCTGGCCCCTCCGGTCTCGGCCCTCATGCAGCCCCTCGGCAACATTCACCTGCCCCCCTTGAAACCACCCCTGAAACTGCTGATACACCGCAAGCCACCCCTGCCAACACGGACAGACCCACCGAACCATCAGATGGCACAGAGTCACAGGGCACCAGGGCACCTGACAACAGCAACAACATCCAAGGTTCCCCTGTGACACCTGTGCGGAACACCACAGGTGCTGGCCGTGTGGCGAGGGGTGGTGGGAGGGGTGGGAGGCCGAGCAGAGGCTCCACTGAGGGTACGGGTCTGCAGGATGACACCCACCTGGAACGCATCATGGATGCGTACCAGGAGAGCACCGGAGGGTTCAGCCAGGTAGTGGGGATCCTCACGGACATCAAAGAACAGCAGGCTGCCCACCATGCCCGCTTGGACTCCCACATGTCCCGTGTTGAAACACACCTGTCAAATATGGAGTCCAAGTGGGATACCATGGAAGATATAGCAGTGGTGCACCGGGAAATGTTGACCTGCCTCCACCAGATCAGCACCAACTTGAGCCCACCTCCCTGTGCGACGACTACATCTCGGGCAACAACATCTGCCACTGCCACAGGGAGTGAGGGGGGTCTGGTGGAAGCCCCCGTGCACGGCAGCAGCCTGCAGGTGAGACTCCCCTGAGAAGAAGAAGAGGGGTCGTCCGGTGAGGAACAAGTGAGACGAAGATGCCCATGCACATCCCCCAGGAAACCAACACCTGTTCTGGACAGTGACCTTTGTGTGCAAACCGTTCACCTTGTTGTACGACATCGTACTCCCCACATGACATGGAGGGTCTGAGTTGGAACAATGTGCTTAATGACTGTGGACTGTACTCTGGACATTTCATCTACCAACACTCCTAACTTGTTATCTGTGAACTTTGGATTCTAAAGCCAACGGACAACACTCCCAATCCTGAGCACCATCCCCACTTATGTGCTAATAAATTCACCTAAACACAAGACGTGACTCTGTGGTGATTGAGAGGTTGCCAGTGGCATGTAGATCTGGATGTGCTGAAGAACACTGTGCATGCAAACCTGTACTGTGATGAGTACACTGTCATGTCAGTCAGGCCAATGTGCCACATATGTGGGAGATACACCACCAGGTCTACTTTACACATGCCCACCACGTCCAACCAATTAATTGCCAACATCAATGTTGACAAGCAAGCCTGTGGTATGCACAAACTACACAGCCAACCTGAGTCAGTGGTGACAGGCCCACAAGTGCAGTACGTCAATGTCAGTCTGATGTGTAGG
This sequence comes from Calotriton arnoldi, assembly GCA_963921515.1. Lineage (NCBI taxonomy): Eukaryota > Metazoa > Chordata > Amphibia > Caudata > Salamandridae > Calotriton > Calotriton arnoldi. The sequence continues at coordinate 4,478 of CAWUFW010026200.1, read as the reverse complement.
CACAAGCAACACACATCAGAAGGTGCAGCACAGTTTATTGTCAGGCAATTGCCACATGTCCCTTATTACACACATGCAAGCTAGCAACACCTGACAGTGGGCACACGGTCACCAAGTGGATAACTACGGAAGTCCTGGGGTGCCTGGCACATCACTCGTCGGGACACTAACGACTCCATCCTGGCAGTGGAGCATGGGCATTAGGGGTCTCTGTACACCAAACAACAGCCACAGTACCCTGTGAAGGACAGACAGAAACACAATTGTTAACACTGCATGACGCCATACAACTGCAACACACATGGCAAACACAAATCACAGACTACACCACCCCAAAATACTAATCATCACACAACTGGTGGGGAGTACAGGTAAACTGGATGGACACATCACTGCAGGCATCCACACAAGTAGCACACAGCCACACGCAAGGTGCACCACACACACAAAACATGCACACACAACACATTTACAACACATCACTGTATACTCACATTCAGGAGAAGAAGTTGTTGATGAGCTGTGTGCGGACATCCTCCGCAGCCTCATCATCGCTACTGCCATCCAGGCCCAGGCCAGGATCCTCCACAGGTGGCGGGTGTTGGTCATTGTCATCCTGGATGAGGGGCAACTCCCTTCGCACTGCCAGATTGTGCAGCATGCATGCTACGATGATGATCCAGCACACCTTAGCAGGGGCATACGGGAGGGCACCTCCTGTCTTGTCTAAACACCTGAAGCGGCTCTTCAGGAGTCCAAATGTCCGCTCTATCACCCTCCTGGTACGACCATGTGCCTGGTTGTAGCGCATCTCGGCTGGTGTCACAGGGTTCCTCAGGGGTGTCAGCAACCATGGCATGTTGGGATATCCAGAGTCACCTACATACACACATGCACATTAGAGGAGTTGGAGAAAAACAGGTAGCACACAATTGGCAGGCACACACAATGAGGAAAAGTCAGTACACACCAACAAGCCAGGCACGTAGATTCTGCATCCGTGACATCAGTCTAGGGACACGACTACTCCTCATCACATAGGCATCATGCGCAGTCCCAGGGAAACGGGCACACACATGGGAGATTGTCATGTCCGCCAAACAAACCACCAGAGCATTGATGGAGTGGAAATGCTTGCGGTTCCTGTATTGCAGCTCATGTGCCTGTGGTGGCACCAAAGCCACATGTGTTCCCTCAATGGAGCCTATGACATTTGGCATCCTCCCCAGGGCATAGAAGTCACCCTTTATGTCTGCAAGTCATTGGGGTGTGGGGAAATAGATGTACAGGTCCAGGAAATGTAACATGGCCTCCAACACATCCCGAATCACCCGACTGAACATTGTCTGCGACATCCCTCCACCAGAAGACACAGTGTACTGGAAGGTACCCGTCGCAAAGAAATGAAGGGCTGCCATCACCTTCACCTTGGGGGTTAGTGCCGTCGGGTATGGCCGGCCAGGTTGCAGGTGTGGGCCCAACTGCCCTGCCAACTCCTCAATCACTGCCCTGGTGAAACGGTACTTTCTGATGGACTCACGTTCCACCATCGTTGCCAGGTCCGGGAATGGCCTAGGTACATTTGGGGCCCTGCAGTACAGACAGAAACAAAGGATGAAGGCACACCCTCCAGCAATGTCACAAAGCCACAGCAACACAGCCCATCATAAACAAACACATAACACAATGAGCTGAGGTGGTTGCCACAGGTTACAGACACTATCAATCAATCAATCAAGCATTTGTATAGCGCGCTACTCACCCGGAGGGTCTCAAGGCGCTAGGGGGGGGGGTCCGCTACTGTTCGAACAGCCAGGTCTTGAGTTGCTTCCTGAAGGAGAGGTGGTCTTGGGTAAGGCGGAGGTGGATGGGTAGGGAGATCCACGTCTTGGCAGCCGGAGTTGGTCGTGATGCGGATGGTGTTCTTGTGGACGATGGCGATGCCTCCTCCGGTCTGGTTGGCGCGGTCCCTTCGGGTGATCTTGTATCCGTCCGGGATGGCGATGGCGATGTCGGGCGCTGAGGAGGCGTTCATCCATGTTTCCGTGAGGAAAGCGACGCCTGGTGATGTGGAGTCGAGCAGGTTCCAAAGTTCCACGGCGTGTCTGTGGACGGAGCGGGTGTTGAGCAGGATGCACTTCAGGTGGTTGCTGCTGGTGCTCGGCTTGGCGGGTGCGGTGCAGGTCCGGAGGCAGGAGAACTTGCAGGATTGGCAGCCGAAGGGTCCGTGGGTGCGACCTGGGGTGGCACGGTGGCAGCCGGGGATACGGCCGGTGTTGAGTGCGTTGAGGGTGGCGGTGTCGTAAGTCCGGGGGGTGGGTTGGCTGCTGCGGGGACCAGGGGGTTTGGCGCTGGGCGCGGTCCAGGCACGGACGGGCGCAGACGGGCTTGCCTTAGGCGCGCCTTCAGCGCGCCAGCGGCGCGGCCGCGCCGCGGCCGCCATTTATGGGGAGGTGGGAGGGAGGAGCAGCTGGGAGGCGGGAGGCAGGGTCAGCGAATGGGCAGACAGGGGGGCGGGGCCGCAGGGGACACAGCGGCGGGAATGGCGAGAGGTAGCGGGGGCACAAAAGAAAAAAAGGGGAGAGAAAACGGACACAAATACGGGCACAATGCAAATGGGGCAGCGAGGGGTACAGAAGGGAAAATGGGGAGAGAAAAGCAGACACAAATACGGGCACAATGCAAATGGGGCAGCGAGTGGGCACAGAAGGGAAAATGGGGAGAGAAAAGCAGACACAAATACGGGCACAATGCAAATGGGGCAGCGAGGGGCACAGAAGGGAAAATGGGGAGAGAAAAGCAGACACAAATACGGGCACAATGCAAATGGGGCAGCGAGGGGCACAGAAGGGAAAATGGGAGAGAAAAGCAGACACAACACGGGCACAATGCAAATGGGGCAGCGAGGGGCACAGAAGGGAAAATGGGGAGAGAAAAGCAGACACAAATACGGGCACAATGCAAATGGGGCAGCGAGGGGCACAGAAGGGAAAATGGGGAGAGAAAAGCAGACACAAATACGGGCACAATGCAAATGGGGCAGCGTAGGGGCACAGAAGGGAAAATGGGGAGAGAAAAGCAGACACAAATACGGGCACAATGCAAATGGGACAGCGAGGGGCACAGAAGGGAAAATGGGGAGAGAAAAGCAGACACAAATACGGGCACAATGCAAATGGGGCAGCGTAGGGGCACAGAAGGGAAAGTGGGGAGAGAAAAGCAGACACAAATACGGGCACAATGCAAATGGGGCAGCGAGGGGCACAGAAGGGAAAATGGGGAGAGAAAAGCAGACACAAATACGGGCACAATGCAAATGGGGCAGCGAGGGGCACAGAAGGGAAAATGGGGAGAGAAAAGCAGACACAAATACGGGCACAATGCAAATGGGGCAGCGAGGGGCACAGAAGGGAAAATGGGGAGAGAAAAGCAGACACAAATACGGGCACAATGCAAATGGGGCAGCGAGGGGCACAGAAGGGAAAATGGGGAGAGAAAAGCAGACACAAATACGGGCACAATGCAAATGGGGCAGCGAGGGGCACAGAAGGGAAAGTGGGGAGAGAAAAGCAGACACAAATACGGGCACAATGCAAATGGGGCAGCGAGGGGCACAGAAGGGAAAATGGGGAGAGAAAAGCAGACACAAATACGGGCACAATGCAAATGGGGCAGCGAGGGGCACAGAAGGGAAAATGGGGAGAGAAAAGCAGACACAAATACGGGCACAATGCAAATGGGGCAGCGAGGGGCACAGAAGGGAAAATGGGGAGAGAAAAGCAGACATAAATACGGGCACAATGCAAATGGGGCAGCGAGGGGCACAGAAGGGAAAATGGGGAGAGAAAAGCAGACACAAATACGGGCACAATGCAAATGGGGCAGCGAGGGGCACAGAAGGGAAAATGGGAGAGAAAAGCAGACACAAATACGGGCACAATGCAAATGGGGCAGCGAGGGGCACAGAAGGGAAAATGGGGAGAGAAAAGCAGACACAAATACGGGCACAATGCAAATGGGGCAGCGAGGGGCACAGAAGGGAAAATGGGGAGAGAAAAGCAGACACCAATACGGGCACAATGCAAATGGGGCAGCGAGGGGCACAGAAGGGAAAGTGGGGAGAGAAAAGCAGACACAAATACGGGCACAATGCAAATGGGGCAGCGAGGGGCACAGAAGGGAAAATGGGGAGAGAAAAGCAGACACAAATACGGGCACAATGCAAATGGGGCAGCGAGGGGTACAGAAGGAAAAATGAGGAGAGAAAAGCAGACACAAATACGGGCACAATGCAAATGGGGCAGCGAGGGGTACAGAAGGAAAAGGGGAGACAAGCAAGAAATGCGGGCACCGAGGCCACAAGCGGAACGGCGATCTTACCAGCAGCGGCAGCGGGCGGCCAACACAGGCGGAGCTGTGTGGTGGGGGAGCGACCTACCTGGCAAGGTAGGTCGCTACCTTGTATGTACCTTAGTATG